>VXBU01016618.1:774955-812746 GCA_013400315.1 Bombycilla garrulus
AAAAAAAAAAAAAAAAAAAAAAAGGGCCCTGCGGTGCCTGTACTGGAGATAAATGAGAGCCAAGGGAGAAGCCAGGGCTGGTGGGTGACCCAGGTCTGTCCTTTCCCAAGCTCTGAGCTGTGCCCAGTGTGCCACACATGTGTGGGGCACTGCCCCCCCAGCTGCTGCCAGATGTGGCCACCCCTCCAGCCCCGCCTGCTCCCCCGTGGCAGGCACAGGCTGGTCTCCAGAGAGGGGAGAAAGTGCTGGGAAAGGGAGAAGCCATCTCTGCTCTGTTTTGGGCTTGATGGCTGGTGACAGCAGGCCTGCAAACTGGTTCCAGCGGCAGGTCCAAATCAAGGTGGTGCTGAGATTTAGTTCCAGCTGGCAGCTAAGAACACCACAGCTGCTTGCTCACATTCCCCACTGCTGGTGGGGGGACAAAAAAAGGTGAAATCCAGGGGTTGGTATAAGACTGATTAATCACTGAAATAAAATAAAATGTAATAACAATAGAATGCAATAATTATAATTGTAGTGAAAAGGCAGACAACAAAAAGAGAGAGAGAGAAATAAACCCAAGAAAGACAACTGGTGCACAACACAATTTCCCACCACCCAGTGACTGGTGCCAGCCTGACCCTGAGCAGCAGTCAGGGTCCCCAGCCAGCTGCCCCTGGTTTATGCACTGAGCAGGATGTTCTGGGGTATGGAATGTCCCTCTGGTCCATTCAGGAATCCAGGTCAGTGTCCTGGCCATGCTCCCTCCCAGCTTCTTGTGCACTTCCTCACTGGCAGAGCACGAGACACCAGAAAGTCCATGATTTAGGGTGAGCACACTCAGCAACAACTGAAACATCCGTGTGCTATCAAAATTATTCTCATCCTAAATCCAAAACACAGCCCTGTACCAGCTACTAGGAAGAAAATTAAAAAACTTTACACAGCACTGTCTGGTCTGGCCCCTTTGAAATGCTCCACAAAGCCCTGCTGAAGGCCAGGGATGTGCCTGACCTTGGCATGGCATTAAAACCCTGTGGGGATTGAGACGAGAGGGCAAACTCTGAGGATGTGAAGTCCTGGCCAGCTGATCAGTGCTCTGTACCCTCTCCCAGAGGGTCTGAACTCAGTGTCCATTCCTGCCACAGGCATCCAGGTGCCTGTGTGTGACTCACCAGGTAAGTGCACTCCGTCCTGCTCAGCACTGCCTGTGATGTCCCACAGGGGCAGCCACCCCAGGGTTAGCAGAATAAACATCATCAGCCCTAAGAGTGCTGTAAATACCACTTCCTGCCTTTGCCTTGGAGCATCTGAGCTTCAGAGCCTCTCCTGAAAGTCACCTGAAGGGTAAAACCTCTTTCTCCATCTTGAGCTTCTCATCCATGTATGTCAGCACTGGACAGAGCTGGAATAGCCCTCGTGCATCCAGCCTATGATCAGGACGCTTTGATATTTCCAGTGCACCTCTCAGTGTAAGCTAAAATACAAAACCTAAGGGGAAAAAAACTCAAAACCATACAGAGCTTGACATACAACCTCGTCTCCTTCCTGTGGGGCTTTTGTATGATGAGCTTCAAAGGGAGAAATTAGGGTCTAGATAAGGCTGTCCCACCGGCATTCAGAGAGCAGAGTGGTTCCATCGCTGTTCCCTGCTCATAGCGGCGTCTTGACCCTCTCTGGGATATTTTTATTGCTGCTGGTTGTAACTTGGGCACACATTGTGTGTAGTCTGCAGGATAAAAATAGCTGCAGTGCCTATTTCTGTCAGAGCAGAGCGCACCAAACCTTTGTTTACCAGTTGCCTTTGGTTTAAATATAGCAGGAAGCCGAGCACTCGAAAGCAGAGGGAAGCTGTGTGACGTGAAATCCACCCAGCTAATTTTAGATCACCCTCTGCACAATGCTGTGGTGGAGAGGTGGGTGTGGGTGTGTGATTCCACACAGGTGGAAGGGGAAGGAAGAAAGGGATTGACCCAGTGTGTGCTGTCACCAAACCTATCACTCTGCCTGGATAAAGTGAGTGTCCCAAAGCTGCCAGCTGGGATTAGGGAGGGCATTCAGCCCCCAGCATTGTCCCCATCCCCGAGAGGACTGGTGGGAGTGTGTGTTGCAGGGCTGCTTGTTTTGGCAGATGTGGTGGTTACAGTGTGAGCTTTCAGAGAGCAGAAGGAAGGGAGTGTTCTTCTCTAGTGTTCTTCTCACTGCCTCGTTCCCACCTCCTGGAGTCTTGAGATTTTCGAGTACTATCTGTTTCCTTGCTTTGTGCAATATATATTTTAAGAAAACTCACAGCTTTGCGCTCTGTGGGAAAAGCTTGGAAATACAGCTCTGAAGGTTTCAAAATCAGTTGCAAATGAAGGAATCAAATACAAATCTTGGTATGTTTTTATCCTATGTTCCCATGAAACCAAGCCCCATGTGAACATGACCCCTTGGCCTCTCCCTCAAGGTCTGGCAGGGATGACATTATAAGAAATAACTTTTCCTGGCAGAGGAAGAGATTCACTGGGAATTGGAAGCAATGGTTTCTGGTGGATGAACCTGCAATGTATAACATCCTTGCCTTGGTTTCCCAAACCTCAGAGTGGACAGACTGCACTGCCTCGTTCCCCAAAGGGTCCCTGTTTATACCCTGACATGGGGAAACTGTTTCTACCTCTGGAACCCATGTCCTTTCCTCCTGTCCTTCCTGCTGTCCTGTCCTCCACCATTTCTAACTCCACAGACAAGGTGCTAAGGTTGTTGTAGCCCCTTGTTGAGGGGCTGTGGAAATTCAGAGAGAAAGCAGAGACTCAACAGCAATTAAATCAGGAAAATGATTTATGTCATGGCATTCGCAATGCCACTCATATCCATTTGCTTTGATAAACCCTCCAGGGCTCCCACCCAAGCCCCAGCATGCTGAGACACCCCAGCTGATGCCAAGAACTGTGTCTGTGACTGTGCCTGTCCCACCAGCGAGGAGCAATGAGCTCTGCAGCCCTGTTTGGCTTCTTCTCATCTGCTCAGGTCAATGACAACCCCTTGTTAAAGACAGGCAGCTATTTTCAGTGTCTGCCACTCACATAAATAAAGGATATTGAAACTAAATCCAGGTGCTCAGCTAAGGTGAACCAGCACAGGCTGGTTTGCTTCAGTGGGCCAACACTCGTTTACACCACTGGAAGATCAAGCCCATTTCCTGTAAAGTATCTTCTTTTAGGGGAGCTTTGATGCACTTGTGGTGTTTATTTATTCATTTATTTATTTATTTATAGCAGGACTATATTTACTTGAATCCATGATACTCTCATATCAGAAGTAACTCTGCATATCCTTAGAGTTGTTTCAGGGAAGCAAATAAACTTTTAAAGCTGTTTCAATGAATCTCTTCAACTTGACATGATGTTGGCATCACATCCAGTTCCTGTGTGAAACTCTGTGAACTTTAAAAATATCCCTGTTTAGAAGACCCACAGGAGGATGGTGATCACTCATGATACAGCACACTTGGGGGAGACCAACGAGGCCTTTACGGATTCCATTTTCTATTTTTCATGCCTGCATCTCCTAGTTTGTGTGTCTGTGTGGGTTTAGTTGCTTGATTTGCTTTTATTTTCTGGTCTTCACCCACCCAGCTGAAGCTCAAAAACCAGAGGTGCAAACATCTTGAAACGGCAATATTTAAATTTGGGTCTTGTATTCCTGCTTAAGTGGTGTTTTGTGTACTGAGAGGCAAAACACCTCGGTAACAGCAGCACATCCACTCAGGAGAAGCTATTCCTTGTTTTCTGGCACAAAGAGCCCTCCCTGTGCTCCAGCTGCATCCCTCTTTGCTCTCTGGAGTACAGCATCGCCCCACGGGAAACAGAAGGCGAGTCAAGTAACTTCGCCTCGGCGAGGGAACCGAGATGGCCCTCGTACTTCCAAACCTGGCAGGATGGGGAAAAAACCCCGCCGGGCTTTTGGCTAAATACGGCTTTTTCGGGGCAGCTCCAGGCAGCTGGCCGCGGTTCATCCCCGAGTGCGATCCATCCATCACATCCGCTGGATGTTATTAATGAGGATGCGAGCGTGCAGCGGCAGCACGGACGGGTTGCAAGGGGCTCCCCCGTCCCCGGCACGATGCTGTGGAGAGGCCGTCTGTCTTCCAGCTGCCATCCCCTCCGTGCCGCTCCGCTGCCAGGGCCCCCCGCCCCCAGGACACATCTGCTCCCGCCGGCACCGCGCTCCCATCGCAGGGCTTCCGACGGCGCCGCGTGCTTTGAACGCATTGTTAGAGGACCGGGAGGTTTTCAAGGGGTGGAGAGGCCCTTCTGGTGGGTGGGGTGGGAGCTGGGCAGCAGTCAAGACAAAGGGTGTCTAGGAAATGGATGCATGAAGTTTAGGAGAGCCGTGAGGGGATGAAGTTGGAGGTGTCCTGCTTGGTGAGGCTGAAGGACTTTGAGAACAAACTCTGGGCAGAATAAATCCTGTAGCAGCATTGCACAAGGCCTTGTGAAACACCGGACACGAGGCAGAGCAGATGTGCGCCTCACCACGCAGCACCTCTGGAAAACAGCATCTCCTCGTCTCTCACAAAAGTGGTGGCAGAGGGGATTTGGTTGGGGTAGTACCTGCAGGTGGAGCACGAGACTTTTAGCTTTGCAGGGGTTGGTGGAGAAAGATTTTCTGTACCCTTTGAGTGTTTGGAGGAGAAGCATCTGGCCTTTCTTCATCAGTGCCAGGAACAGGCACCCAAAAGGGTACTTTGGGGTGCTGCTGGTGGGCTGGTGAGGTCTCTGCTTCCATGCAGAGGTCAGGCTCAAAGAAGCATCATTAAAAACCTGCGTGGGCAAAGAGTGGTGCTGGGCTGCCACTGACAGAGCTGCATCTTCTGAGATCATTCCCCAAACAAAGCTGGCAGGTGAGACTGCTGAAGAACAGGGCAAAGACCTGGAATATCCCCTGTCCTTCTTGAGGGAAGGAAACCCAGCGACACTGGGCCGAGAGAGGAATGAAAGGAGCTTTTCCCTCCCAAGACAAATTTAATGTAATGAAAATAGAGACTTAAGAAAAATAGTGCAGGCAGAACCCAAAGTAAATGCCTTCAGAAAGGGTCTAATGAGACTGGCACTCTCTTCCTTGCCACTTCAATGAGATAAGAAGATTTCAGCTCATGATAGGCCAAGGGTCAACTCAGGAATTAATGCAGATTTTGAAACACAAGCCAGGAGTCCTGCAAATTGAAATCCATCCACTCTAGTCCCACTTTGTAGCAGAGCAATTTACTGGTGGATGCATCTTCAGCAAAACTTACTTGTTAATGAAACTGCTTGGTTCACAGAAAAAATATCAATGGAGAAGGGGAAATTAAAAGCTTTTCTGTCCCCAAAGCAGATACCATAAAATTAAAACTCCTCGATTGCATGCCTTAATGGACATGCAGTAAGTAAAGGGCTGTGCTAGATGGGCCATCCATATCCCTCCCCACCCTATTCACTGTCATTGCACTGAGAAAAAGCTCCTGATGTGCTGAGAAATATTTTTTCGTGTTCCTGATCCCCTGAGTCTTCCCCACCACCACCAGACACCTGGGGGACTCTGTCCTTGGGGACCTGAGGACAGATAATTGTGTATCTGCTTCCAGTTAAGGCATCCTGATGGATTATTCCATCAGGTGTTAACTTACAGACAAATGCAGCTGTGAAGTGAAATGCTGGTGTGAAGCAGCAAAGGACAAGACACAGCTCCGGGTGATGCTGAGGGCTGGCAGGTATCTGACCCCCATATCTCTGCCCCTGACCCTGGTACAGGCCAGCCAGAGAGGAAACGTGGTTGCAATCTGTAGGAGCTGTGGAATTGAATTTGGGGAGCCGATGGATGAATGCCAATTTCCACTTCGAGGCAATAGCAGACGTTTAATCTAAACTGGTGATCATGCTCATAGTTTGGCAGAACAACCATATCTGTAAATGCCCAGCATCTGTAAATCTACTGCTTTTGATGTCAAAGGGTTTTCATGTGTTTTGCAAAGTAAAATATTGACTAAATTATGACCTATTGGAGCCTTCTCTGGTGACTGCTGTGTGCTGGCAGGCGATAAAAAGGGTGGCTGAGCTTTTTTTGCTCAAGTTTGGTTCCAGCAGATATAAAAGAAGCAATTGAATTAATTGGCTATAGAATGAGGTTCAGAGGTTGTTTAGAGTGAGAAGAGAGATGAGTTGCTGCATTAAGGCCTTTTCTTTTTTAATGCACCTAGTACAGATAAACCTACAATTTTCCACAAGTGTTTAAACAACACTGGGCTGACATAAAAATTGCAGAGGTTCTGGCCTTTAACCTCACGCACATGAGCCAAAGATTTCTTACAACTCAGCTCATTCAACCAGCCTTTTCTTAGTTTTCCAGCTCTTTCTCTTCCTTCACAGCTGTTCAGTCTCATGTCTGAGAGGCTCTTAGATGACCTTCCCAAACCTCAATAAATGCAGCTTTTTCTGTGCTGGAGCACATGAGAACTGTCCACAATACATTGACCTGTCCCTGCTGCAAAGTGTGAGTGCAGGGCTGCCCCCAGCCCAAGAGGCTGCACTTTAGTAGGGTGCAAATGGTTTTGTGATGGAGGGGAATGCTGAGTTAGAGTGACTGGCTCAGGAGGAAGAGTTCTGAAGGCTGAGCTCTCCTTCCTGGAGCATGCGGAAGTTTTCTTTGAAGGACAGGCCTGACCCGTGGGTTGGCTGTGCCAGCCCAGTTCAGACGCCAGTACTGCTGGGTAGGAGTTTTCTGAACAGCCTTTTTTTTCATTAGGAAATTATCATTTTCAAAGCCAAAGCTTTGGCTCCCAAGTCCAACTGGCTTTGGGAACAGAGTAGGAATTAAAGGTGGAGGAAAAGGATCATGTAGTATAATAACTGGGTCGGGGCTGAAAGCAGTCTCCTCTCCAGCTACAGATGCTGGGATCAAACCTCCTCTCTGTCTTGCTCAGAGCAGACAGAGTGATAAGTGAGAATCACAGAGTGATTAGTGAAAATCAGCCTTTACTCACCTCAGCAGAGCTTCCTTAGTGTGTGACTGCCTGGGTCATTCTGGGTTTTGCCAGAAAATGTAAAAATCCATGGCTCCCTTGAAATGCTGGGTGGGCAAACCTTTCACATATCTAAGCCCTTCTCAGAAGAGGAAAGAGTATCTTAAACATCTGGGACAGGATTTTTTTATTGTTATTATTTTGAGCCAAGATAAGGCATGACATTATATTCAATGCTGATTGACCGGAGAAGAAATTTGGTTGCTTAGAGTGTAATGCTAAAAAATTCTAACAATGCATGAGAAATCCTGTAATAACAGACCTACTTGAGAATTTGAGTGGCATGAAATGTGAAGTGTACTGTTACTTTAATTGTATTTTTATGCAGACATTCTCAATTCCTATTAGTGGCAGAGTTGTGTTTGCATTTGGCCAGAGGCAAAAAATTACTAGTGGATAGTTTAATCAGGATGAAAGAAGGAAAATAAAATTAATGTAGCATGTGCTGGGCTCAGACATTTGTGTTGGAAGAATTTTCACATCTGTATTGGGTGAAGATTGGTCCTGTTTATTTTAAAAACCTGAAAATGAGGGTTGAATGATTTCACACTGGAGTTATGGTTGCCAGTCATTTAGTTCAAGGGTTGAGGTTAGTAAATGAATAATTCCAGTTTTCCAGAAGTCTTTGTTGATAGCCAGTGGTTAAAAATCAAGGGCTGAAGATGTTGCTGCTTTACTCCTGTGTAAATCCACCTGTCCATTATTTATATAATCACTGCTTTGAAGCCAAATGCAGATGGAGATCCTGCTGGGTTGGAGAGCCCATAAATACCTGCAGGTATTTAGAAAATGCCCTGAAATATTTCACAACTCCATAGGACAGAGCAGAAAGTGAAAGCAACTTGCCCATGTCCTGCATGAGTGGCCAGTGCCTGATGTGGGAGGGGAGCCCTGAAACACGGCTGACAGGATCAGAAATTGTAGCTGTGTGGTTGCAGCTGAGATCATTGAGGTGAGCCAGAAGGTGATTCCTCCTGTCCTCAGACGGACCCCTGAGGTGGAAGTGTCAGATGAGGTGCCCCATAGTGGTGCTGCTTCTCTGTAAACAGAGATGATGAAGACTATGAAGGCAGGAGGACTTACAGCCTGAAAATTCTACCTTCCATGTTTTTGAAGCAGGTAAAGGTGATTCCCACCATGCCTCCTCACACCCCAGCCAAAAAAAATATTCCCAGCATTTTCAGATTGACTCTGCCTGAGCTACTCATCCACCCAGACTTCCAGCTGGCATCATCAGTGACATTGACAACACTGTCTGTGCAGCATTTTCTGAAAAGACAAAATTGCCTGAAAAACTATTACTAGAATAAAGGGAGAAGTGGAGAAAGTTATCCTGCCAAGTGGTAGAACTTGTGTTTATATTTCTATCAGTTCTGGCTTCCCTACAAAAATCTTGCCCTGATGTGATCAATCAGAGAAAAGGAATTTTCTTTGCTTGGCCTTCATTTATTTTACCATTTAATGCTGAGTCTGTTTAGTCAGGAAGGACTTGCTTCCAGACTGCACAGTCAATGAACGATTCATCTTGTCCAAGTGCAAATTAAGCAGAGTGAATAATTAAATGGAAGCACTCAACCAATATTTCTCAGAGCTCTCTTAAACAATTCCCCACAGTCTCCTTGCATCCTCACCCCCAGACAGCTTCATCCCCTCTATTCAGCAGCACCATGTCCAACATCCAGTCCAGCCCATGCCAACACCGGCCAAAGGTTATTTCCATCTGGGTGGCCACTGGGAAAGGCTTGGTGGTCGCGCTCCTGTTCCTATGGGAAAATCTTCTGGACCACAAACCTCCCTCTCCATTTGGCCAGGATTAGTAAGGCCTCCTTGCTGGGAATGGGGTTGGGATTGATTGGTGTCTCGGTTTGAAAGGCAGGTGTCTGCTAAGGAAAGCAGGAGCCTCCCTTGGAATGTAAAAAATAAACCTCCTCCCTCCTCATTATTATAATTCTGAAATTAAGGGGCTCTCAGGCAAAGATATGGGAATAGGAATAACAGTTCTTTACTAGTAGGTATAACAAGGCAAACAAACAACAATAACTATGGCATTAACAACAGAATCAGGAACCCCGTGGCAGAGATGGGAAAGGATGGATGGGAGGCTTTGCTTCACAAACCCCGTGGGACAGATGATGCTGGGTGCCCTGGGCAGGACTCTAAGGAAAACACTGAGCTGGAAGGGCAGCAGTGAGCAGGAATAAATCCTGGGGCAGGGGATGGACGAGATGGATCAGCAGCTCCACGGCAGTGGCTGCACTGCAGGATGGCCCAGCAGGGCAAGGGGTGTGGAGGGGCCACAGAGGAAGGAGAAGCAGCAGCAGCAGCAGCAGCTCTGTCTGGGTTATGGCCCCAAGCCACCACAGCTCCGAGTGTCTCTTCTCTGAAGCCAAAGAGTGAGATGAGCCAGCAGCTGCCCCCACCCTCCTTTCCCTTCCCCCTGGGCCCAGCCATACTTTTTGTCTCCTCAAACACCCCTAAGTACCAGCAGTCTGCCCCACAGGTTTCAAAACCACAGCAGCTGCAGGTTTCCCCGAAACTCATGGGGAAAATTCTACAGGTAAGAAGGAGCAAAAGGAAGGACACCTGATCTCCCAACAGTTGGGCAGAGTGAATGAGGTTGCCAGAGGAGATGGCTCTTCAGGGAGAGAGATTTCCTTGTGTCAGTGCTGCCCTTGAGGGACACACAGAGCTGTCAGTCTGGCAGGCTTCCCGTGTGAGCAGGAAGGGGAATGCTAAATGAGGGTTTCCAGCCAACTGATTGCATCAGGAGGCTTCAGACAAGGGTGCTCATGCCTTGCCAGGTGAGTGTGGGGATAGATGGGTTGTGCTGCGCAGGCTGGGAGGTGCAGAGGGTGTTGGTGTTCACTGAGGGCAGGCTGAGCAACAATGGGAATCTGAGCTCTTCTAGTGAATTTCTTTATGGGATTCACAGGCTAAGCAAGCAGCAGAGGTTTCTGCAGGCAGGAAGAGCCACTTCCTTCCTCACCATTTCCTTCAAAACACCCATCTTGGCAGGGCAGACCACGATGGGTTTAATGAAAGAGTCCTCAGTCAAAGAGCTCCCATCTCCAGTTACCATGGAGGCAGCAAAAGTCAAAGACCCAGCTGAGGTCTGAGATGAAAGGAGCTGAGGCCACCTGGCTTGTGACACCACCTGAGACCACCACAATGGTGGCCTAGGGCAGAACATGATGACATGGTTGTTTGGTGACCTTGAAGGTATTTTGAGAGGTGAAGGGGACCCTGACAGTGATTGTTGATTTAGTTTTAGGAAGGTTTTGGGAAATAAAGACAGCAGGTAAAAGATGAAGGGAAGGAGGATTTTGCTAATCGCTCAATACACGCTGTGCTTCTGTGCCATACTGTTGCTAGAGTGGGTTGGGAATTTCTCAGACATATGTTTTTTTCTGCAGAAAATTATGATGGTCATAAATCATTTTTCATGAGATTTAGAAACATATATCCATAGAATCATTTAGATTGGAAAAGACTTTTAAGAACATTGAGTCCAACTGCAAATTTATGTAGTTTTGGAAATTATTTTAGGGATAGGCAAGACATTGCTCAGATCTGCATACCACTGACCAGGTTATAATTTTTCCAAAACCTCAGTGCCAAGGCATGTGGAAATCCTGGCATCAAGTCATGGTTTCAAAAGGACATTTGAATACAAAATTAAGCACCCCCAGCAGGCAGTTTAAGGGGCAGAGCCATTTCAGCACAGCCAAAAGCCTGGTCCATTCACCATTTGGCCTGGGCATATCAGCAACAGGGACTTGAGCCCCAGCATCCCAGAGTGGGGCAGAAGTAACCTGTCACCGTGCTGGGTCCTGGCCAAGAGCAGAATTTCATTTCCATCTTAAAGAGTGGAAGTCCTGGGCTTTGTCTCACTGAAGAATGGGGAACCTTTGGAAATCATGAACAGTTTTAATGGGACCCAGAAACCTTTTCCCACCAAGCCCTGATTTCCACCACGTTATAACAAGCACCTCTGAGAATACAAGGGGGGAAATCTCGGTTTTCCCATAATGCTGTTGCTGTCAGGCCAGCAATTTTTCACCACTGTGGATGCCACTATCACACAATTCCTTAGCTGAAAGGGGCCCAGCAGAGTGAACAATATCCCAATTGGGGAGATAAGCTGCAAGACATTATCCAGAGAGATATAAATTGTAGTAATCTATTTGTTCTCTTGCCCATGGGGTCCTCATAGTAAACAGGGAGTGCTGGGAAGCGGGTGAGTTCTGACACATCATTTCTCATTGTTCCCAAGGGATGGTGAGCAATCCTAGTGCTGGCAAGCCAGACAGGCAGTAAATGTTTCCTAGAATACAAACAGAGCGGGAGCCAGTGCATAAAGGCTGCAGAATCACTGTCAAAATGTAATCAGATGAAAAAAGAAAGCAAAAGCAGAGACCAAGACATGGATGTGACATCCCGGAGAGGGTGAGGGAGGAATGTAATGAGAACTTGGGAGAAGGTGAAACTCAGTCCTTAAAGGATTTGAGGAACTTCTTTGATAGGAACATGCAGGGACAGGCAGGAGAGCCTTCCAGGGGTCTGTGGCTGATGTAAAAATCAGAGGTGGATCTCTGCTAATGACTCAGTTTATTAAGTCTGAAGATGCTCTGGATCTTTGTGCCGTTTTGTTACAATCTCCTGCTTCCAGGTGAAGGTTAATCTTCCCAAAACACCATTAAGATCCAGGGAGGTTAGGCCTGGAATGGAGCCGTATTCCAACCTTGCTTCCAAGCTGGTGGATTTGCACATTTCCAGGTGCTGACAGGAAGTGCTCATGGGGAGGCACTGGCAGCCCTGGAGCTGACCCTGTGGTCACGCCATGGTCCTGGGTCCCTGTCCCTGCCTGGGAAAAGCACTGACACCTCAAAGCCTCGCAGCTTCTCAAGCCAGCTTCCAAATGTGCAGCGGGGGACTTTGGACAACTTATGGGGACAGCAGGATGCCAGCAAGGACATTGACAGCCTGGACAACATCCTTCAAATGGGTTAAAAAATCAGTATAACCCTACTAAGAGAGAGGACAGAAGCCACCAGTGGGGTTCAAGGGGGCAGATGAATCCAGAGTGAGCAGAGAGATGAAAGTGAGAGGAAAGGAGGCACCTGGAGCTGTCAGCTGGCATCCTCTCAGCTGTTTTACTGCCCCGCTTCCCTTCTGCCCCGCAGCTCTGCTTTCCTGACCCAAGCACAACTCCAAACAGGCCTCTGCCAGGTGCAGTCTGCATCTTGATCGACTTTTGCCCGAGCCTGAGACGGAAAACTTGTTCTCCAGCCCTCTGCTTGACTTTCTGCTTCCCTGTGGCAGCCAGCAGCTCCACGTTGTGCTGTGACCTTCTGAGGGACGAGGCAGGAAATATCTTCCTGGCTTAAATAACAAATCTAAAAATCAATTTGTGGAGAGGTTGGAAAGCAATGAGCATACAAATTAACCAGTGTATGAGTAATACATTTGCATCTTGTGGATCCAGTTAACTTCAGAGCAGGCAAAATTTATGACCTACTGAACTCCAAGTATGAGGCTTAAAGAAATTACTGGGAGGAGAATTATTGGGTTGGATACTAGACATCATTCCAGCCTTCATTAACGTTTGCATGTGCTCTTGAAGGTTTCTCCCTAGCAGTACCCATTATGGAGTTTGGGAAAAAAAATCAGCCACTGAGATCAGCTGGAAAACACTTCGTCTCCTCCCTCTCATTTCCCCAGGTTGCGTTCTTATTCTCCACAGAAACCCAATGGTCAGAAAAATTACTTTACAAGTGAGATTCTGATAACAGAAATCGTGTTGTAAGCCAAATGCTGATGATGTGCAGATACAATGTCAGGGGAAAAAATGTTTTGTGGGTGTGTGTGCCTGCGTTTAGATCGATGGTTCTACTTTATGGGTGCATTTATGGCACTTTGTGGCACTTGCACTACAGCTGTGCTTACATAGAGCCCAGGCAGAGCTCTGCTTTGGTTCAGCCTGACTATTGAGCTAATCCGAGTGGTTCTGTGAAAGCAGGGAAACTGCACAAAGCCATTAGGTCTCCAAGGTTTGGGCTTGTTTGAGATTTCACAGACCATCGACAAACCCCTGTGAATCGTTTTTATGATCCTGTCACTTGAGAACAGACACCAGTGGACACCAGCTCCATGGGTCAAAGAGTCCTATTGGTGTCTAGGCCACAGGGGAATGGCCAAGTCACACCGAGTGTCAGATATCCGGACTCCCCACCTCTTTTTCTCCTGGGGGTGCTCTCATTCAGACACTGAGGGAGCATCTCCTTTTCTCAGCCCCTCTGCAGACAGTGCCAGTCTTTGAGCATCCCCAGGGAGGAAGAGATGGGAGAGGACAGTTCTCTCTGTTCACTTTCATCTGTGACAAACTAGCTGCTCTCCCCACGACAGATGTTCCTGCACCAGGAGGTGCAAACTGGGGGAGGAAGCAGCTTGAGGCAGGTGAGGTGAGGCAGGGAAGCAGGGCAGATGCTTGAGGCATTCCCTGCTGGCTGTCCACACACCTGCATCACAGCCTGGAGGGTCCTGCACGGCCCAGGGGGTGCCAAACCAGGGGTAACTGCAGGTGGGATGGGTTTAGGACACATGGCTTGATCTTGGCCTAACTCTTGTGAAGTCCTGTCACAACATCCTCACACTGAGGCTTTTCCTCTCTAGAGAGCTCTGGAGATGAAGCTGTTGGCACAGATTAGTCTTGAGGGTTTTCTCCATGTCTTGCATATTTTGGAAATGAGCTCAGACTTGTGCTGCCCTGCCAGGGTGAAGGATACTTTTCTCCTGCAAGTGCCATGATTTCCCTCCTGCTTTCCCGTTTGAAGTGGGTTTCCTCCACAGTGGTGGCAGCCAGAGCACAGGTTAAGTGCAATTGTGGTCCCCTGATCATCCAGAGACGAGGACACATTGCACCTCACCACTGTGGCCTGGGGAGGGGGACGTGCCACTCCCTGCCTCCTCCCAGCACACGGATGGAGTGTGGACGGGGTGCAGAGCTGGACCAGGGCACTGGAAAGCAATTCCAGCCCTCACAGTGCTGTCTCAGATGGCTTCTCATCTGTCCTCAACAGCAGGGAAAATCAAAGGGAGAAAAGAAAGGGTTTTTAAAAACAAAGCCGAACGAAAATAGGTCCCAAGTTGTAAAATTTGTATCTGAACTTCCTGGAAGCTTTGAGACTTTGGGTGGGGTTTTGTTATGCTGCTGCAGGGAAAATGCCATATGTAAATCTCCTACAACATGAAAGATCACGTTCTCTCGTGATCCAAATAGACAGGGACATATTCCTGGTGATGGTCCAAGCAGCTGCACCAGGGCAAAGATGCTTATGAAAGAGAGGACTGCTGGATATACATAACCTTGCCTGACTAACAGATGCCAGGCTTTTCAGTGAAGGGATTTTAGAATTAAAATTTTGGAAGAAATACAAGGGAAAGAACCACAAGTTCCAGCATAGGCCAAAAAAGGATAGGCTACACACTGGCTACAATATGTGATAACGCAGGAACATGATCAATTCTTTGGAAATCCCCTTCCCATAGAATTTTAAAGGAACTGAAAGCAAGAGGGTGAAAACCCAAGAGATTTTTCCTCCTGTGGAAGACGTTGGTACTGTGGACTCAGAGCAGGATCTTGGTGTGGGGTCCCCAGGCTCTGAAAGTGCCCAGCACTGCCTGGGTGCCTGAGAAGCCTTTCTGGGCTTGTTTTGGTGAAGTGAAGACTGTTTCCCACCGAGGCCATATTTCATACAGCCCTCTGCCCCTCCCTGCCAGCTCCCTGTGCTCCGCACAGTTGTGGCCTTGGGAAGCTGAAGCCTTTGCTCACCGAGCAAATATATGGTACATGTGTGAGCCCAGAGATGTGAAACGCCTTTCTGTAAGGAACAATGATGTCCCACCCTGGAAAAGCCACAAAGGCATGAGGGAGGTCTTTGGGGACAAGCTGCAAAGTCCTCTTGCAAATGCACTTCAGGCACAGCTCCGCTCCCTCTCGTCTGACAGTGAGGGATGGCAGGAGCACATCTGCTCAGGTACAGCTCCTGCCTGGGCAGCAGGCACAGATTTCCCAGGGCAGAAATCCACCTGAGCTTTGCTTCTGGTGTGTTGCGAAGGAGAGGATGTGACATCCATCACTTTCATAAACAGCACTGCCACATGGAGTGCATTTGTGTGGCCAGATCCTATGCACAGGATTACAGCTCAGCCAAGGAATTTCTTCCCTGTTGTGTCTCCAGGCATTTAGGCTGGGAGGTCTTTCAGAATAAACGATCTTGCCATTTGTTTTCCATCCATGCTGTGCCCAGCGCCGTGGCACCAGGGCTGGAGGCAGCAGCTCTGCGTGGTTCCTGGTGCTGGGAACAGTGAGGAGATTCTCTGCAGCTGGTACCTGACTCGCCCAAGGCAGAGCTCTCCCTGCCCAGCCTGCCCGGCCAAGGTGACACTGGCAGCTCCCTTACAGCGCTTCGTGTTTTAGCACCTATTTCTTTTCAAAGTCTCTGAATACGGCAATTTCCCACTATTCTTCATTTTCCCACCCTTTGATTTTGGCCTTTGCATTAATCTCCTGCTTTCAACAGTAGCCTGCAATGTTATAATAATGCAGGAGGGACTCCCAAGGACTGATTTAGCTTTGGGTTCCCAGTCAATTAGAGGCATGGCTGCGCACACTAGAGAAAATTTCCCGGTGTATAACGCTGGGGACAGCTGTCTTCTCCCAAATCTTAGTATTCCTGCCCTTCTGTTTGCTCACCCAGCCCTGGTTCCAGCTGTGAAAACTTGCTTTCACCAGTGTCAGGCAAAGTGAGAAGCACCTTTGCCCGAGGTGTGAGTGCCTGGAGTTGATCAGAAGGTATTCAAGTGCTGGCAGAGCTCTGGAGGGCAGGGATCAGGGGATCACAGTCCGCGTGATAACACATGCGACACAATATTTGTTACCAATTTTCTCTGTGCATTTTTTGCCCTCCCAGTGAAGAGTTGTGAATATTGTTCTTTAAATTAAATGAGAGGATTTTTTTTTTTATTAATGGGAAATTTAAAGTAGAACAAATGCTCCTTTTCCCAAATCAGGCAAGGAAAAGGATTCTTTTGGACCAGCTCTACAGAGCAGCTGCATTAACTCTTCCATCATGCAACCCAGGTGTCCTTGAAGGGAGCTACAGCTCGAGCAAAGCTCACAGCCTGGAACAACCTCATTTATGATGCAACCACTGGAGGAAAGCAAAGCCCCTGGGTGCATCAGGGTTGTGTGTATCATGTGCTGGTCTAGATTCCACACTATGGGTAGCTCAGCACTTTCAACCTGCTCATCTCTGACCACTGTTACTCACAGCACCATTCCTAACCTTGGCAAAATTAGCACTTTGTGGGAGCTTTAAGCAAGGGCTGCTGAGCTGCTGGGAGACTCTCGGAGTTGCAGCATCCACAGGGAGTGCACAGGACCATTCCCTGGAGGATTCAGCTCTCAGGCTGTGACACAAGGCTGTGGGGATGCAGTCAAGGAAAGCTCAGCACTGGTTTGTGCTGTTCCTGATAAAGCACACAGCGGGGACAGAAGTGATAGATAAGTTTTTCTCACACCATCTGATACTATTGTGAAAAACAAGTAGGTTTGTGGGCACAGGTCTTCAGTGAAGTCTCCTTCTACCAAACAGTTGAATGAAATTTAATAATGCACTCACAATTTGTGTTTTGTGGTTTACAGTTCCAGTGATCAATGCTTTAAAGGACCTTTTCTCCCCTGCTCCCCAAGGACTCATTGTTTATAGATTTTGGGAGCACTTGAGATCTATTAAACTTAATAGGCCTTTTCTTGAGAAGGTTGTACAGAGCAGACTCCTCTGCACTCACATTTTCCATTAGAGCACGCAACAGCCCCTGGGTGCTGGAGATGAGGAATGGGAGCAGTTGCTCCATCACACTCTTGTTAGATGGCACTTCAGGCACTCATTCTGCCAGCATTTGTTGCCCATGATCTATTGTTTTTTTAGCATCTTAAATCCTTAGGCTTTTTGGAAGTTTTCTGGAGGCGTATTTCCTTTCTACTAATAAAATACTGCATTGGGACTCCTGTCTGCACTGCTAGAGGGAGAGAGAGATGCCAGGAGTCCTGGATGGTAGCAGGGCCAGTGAATCCAACCATGTGTGATGCCTCCTTAGTCCTGGCCTGCAAGTCACCACAAAACACAGAATATTCTCTCAGGAGGTCCCAGAGAGAGGGGATTTTAAATGTGTTATTGCAGCAGTACTTTCTTGCACAGCCCCAATTCAGTGCAACTGCTCTGTTCCTTAGGGAAATGCCGTCCAAACTGGTGAAAAACCTCCCCTACAGTCCTGTCCCCTGCAGGAGGTGGTGATATACAGGAGCTAGAGGGGTGGATGCCTGGGGAAACTTGTAAACACTTTCAAGACTGTGATTTACTCTGAAGTTTGCCTTCTGTAAAAGTGATAACCTGACAGTAACTTGAAAATAATTATTCACCCATATTTTTGCAGAGGAAGCAGCTGAACTCCATGCTGGTGAGTTCTGCACAGCTACAGCTGCCAGTAACCTTGCAACATTCCCAGCTTGAGCGGGTAAGGTGGACACAAGGCAGGGAAATGGGCAGGAGAAGCTGGGAGATGCAGTCTTGGGGTGAGGATGGGAACTGATGTTTAGCCTGATTAAGGGCTCAGTAGCAAGGAATGTAAGAATGAGCAGGTTTAAGTGACAGTTGTGAGAGCTGTTGCCAGAAGGCGTGGGGAAAGTGGTGTTGGATCCTTGTTCAGGCTGTGACCCTTTTCCAGCAAAGAAGAAGTGCCTGATGCTGCATGTTGTGAGCAGATGAGAGAGGGACAGAACTCCAGAGCAGAGAGGACAAGAGGAAAACAGCCTCAGCACTGTGGTCTGTGCGTGAAGCTCTCCAGGGGCAGTTACTGGGAAAGAGAGACAAATGAATGCAAATGTCAGATGAAGTCTGCTCTCATTCCTGATGGACTGGTGCAGTTTGTGTCTGTGCTCTGCCCTCTGCCACATCCCACACTTTGCCTGCTTGCTTTCCAGAGCAGCTCTCGGGGCTTGCTGCAGTGCAGGCTCACCTGTAGCTGTGCATGCCAAGGGCTTTGGCAGCTGCTGCGTTTAACTTGGCCACAGGAACCTCAAGGCCACCTCTTTGCTCATGAGAGCTCAATTTATGTGACACAGCTTTGCAAGGCAGCTGTGGGGGCTGCTAGCCACAGGGCCCTGGAGGGGAGAGCTGAGGTCTCAAGTCATGGTTGTTGTAACCACAATATACTTTTTCATGATTTAAAAAAACACCCTGCTATGTTCCCTAGTGGGGAATTTTCTGGTGGATGCCAAAATATGAGAAAATGGGCACAGGGGAGCTGTTCTGAGAGCTGTGTTTGATGCTGGTGGCCCCAGGCATGTTGGACAGCCAGCCACAAGAGAAACCCCTTAACCCTGAGTTTCATGGGGTCACCAGTCTGGACACTCCACACCCAGTCAATATTAGCAAAAGCCCTCAATTTCCCAGTTCAATGTCCTCCTGCCCTTCACTTTCTGCCCCAGCTCACATCATCTGGGTCAAAACTTCTAAGAAGTGCTCATTCCTATTACTCACTGGCCTGTTCCGCAGTGAGAGAGCAAAGTCATTGCTGACACATCCCCAGTTCCACTTCTCTATTCCTCCACAGGGTCCCTGGGGACTGCCCAGCTTGTCCACGAGAACAGAGGGTCAGCACCAGGCAGGTCTTGCAGCTCTGAAAGGCCAGAACATCTTCCCTGTGCCACCTGGCCAGAGACACCCCACAGCTGGAGCTACGCCCCAGAGAACTTCCAGGGAGCATCTCCCAGAGATGCAGCTCAGACACAAGCTGTGCCAGCCAGGAGCATGACTTTTATTTAATTCTTGCAGCAGGGGAATGGGTTGGAGGTAAAAGCTGCCTTTTTTGTTTACTTTCTCACTGATGGTTGCACCGAGGCTGTTCAGGTGCCTGTGGCAATGAGGGCCAGTGGTGTTTGGGGGGCTGCAGAGCCTCTTCTGCTGTCAGTATCATCTGAAGGTGATGAGTCCCAGCCCAGCCAGGCTCCTTGGGAAATTCCCAGGGAAGCTCCAGGCCTGAGAGTCTCCAAGAAGCTGACACATTTGGAAGGCCTGGGGAGGGAAAGCTTCCTGTCCCCTGGAAGGCCCTGGCTGGGAATCCTGCTGGTGACTCAGCAATGTGGCATGGGGAATGTTGCTCCTGTCTCCAGAGACTCCCTCCAGCAAAATCCTAGTGATGACAGGCTCAGAGAGAGCTGCTGCACCAAGGTTGTGTAGAGTGGCAGGAGATCCAACGGCAGACCCTCCTGCCCACGACCAGGCATCTTCTCTCCTTTCCCTCCACCATCACCAAGGCTGAAGGCTTCCTGCAGCTATCAGGCCGCACAGTTTGGCATTGTCGTGGCTCTGAAGAAGGAACACGGGTCCTTGATAAGCTGAAGACCAGGGCACTCTGTACCTGTACTGTAGTGGGGGCCAAGAGGAAGAGAAGGGCCATCCATTACAAAGGCAATGGTCGTGGAGAGTAATTCTTTGTCACCAAAAAAAAGACCCAAGAAAACTAATCTCTTCTGCTCAGTTCTGTTTTGCTGAATTTTGCTGTTTTGACCCCCAGCTTCCCCAGATCCAGGTCTTGTGGAGGCTTTGAAGATGGGTGTCAGCTCTGAAGAGTGTTTGAGGCACATCCAGAGGTGCTGAGATTTGCAGCAGGATTTCACCATGCATGAGCACAGGGTTGAAAAGTTTGGGAGGGAAACTGCTCCCAGTTTCTCATTCAGGTTCCTTAAGTAGCAGCACAACAGCTCGAAGGCGTTGCCACGTGGTTTTACTTGGCTGGTATTAAAATACACAAGGAAAGGGGTTTTCTTGCCTGAGAATATGCATGGGATTTATGCAAATGGGGTGGTGATAGAAGAGTCCCAAACACTGAAGGGATGAGCGGCTCTGTGCTTCCTTTTAGCCCGGCTCTATCCTGACCTACAGCTGTAGGAAGGGGGTGAAGGGCCCCTCAGACGCCGAGCCCAATGAGTGCAGAGGGTGGTAACATTTTGGGAGTTTGATGAGGGTCCTGCCTCAAGGACCCTCTAAAGAAACCCGCAAGAAAAGCAAATGTTTGACCTTAGCACGCAGGCCTTCTACGAGAAAAAGTGATCCCAGTCAGTGAGCACTACACCCTTAGGGAGGCCAGGATGCCTGCACACAGCTTGATATTTTTGTTTCCCTGGTCCATCAATCAGCAGCTGGAGGCACCCAGACCCAGGTCAGAACACCCCAGGTCCCACTCTCGGCGCTCTGGGAGCTGCAGAGCCCACACGGTGGCACTGCGACCCAGCGTCCCGGAGTGCCACTATTGTTCTCTGCGGGGACAGGTCGTGACCACAGCCGCAGGGTGCCGGGCAGTACAGATCCGGCAGCAGGGCTGCCGTGGGACAGCTTCACCCTGTCTGCATGAGCCTGGAGCCGCGCTGGACAGCGTGCCGGGGAGCAGGATTCCCAGCTCCACCTTTCGCCAAGGCACCAGCCTTCTCCAGGGCTTGGCTTTGGCTTTCCCAGTGCTGCTGGCAAGAGCCTCACACACAGCTTCCTCGTGCTGGCACATGCTGGATTCAGCAGCTGATCAGGATGCGCCCTCTGCTCCTTTTGCTGCTGCTGAGAGGTTTAAGGAGGATGAAGTCCCTGTCTCCTTCACACAACCAAAAGGCTAAGAAGCTTCTGGATAGAGGTGGAGGTCTGTGAGTGACCTTGGACTCTTCACCCAGAGCAGCTGCCACCAAACAGCCCCATCCTTCATCCATGTGTTTCACTTGGGGTCTGTGGCCAAACTCTTCCACCATGTGCAGGAGTGATGAGACCAAGCTCGATGATCCCATGAGCCACTGTGTCGAAGCCATGTCTGGCCCAGGGTTCAGGCTCAGCCAGATGTCCTCACACAGGATTTACATGCTGCCAGCTGATTTTTCAGATTAAGTCAGCAGTGTTTTAAAAAAAACATTCACCCTGGAAGGATCCAGCTGGGGTTAGACACGCCTAGACTGCAGCCCCTTCCCTGGAGGGGAGCCTGGTGGGGCTCACCATTGTCCTCTGCTGTGGAGCAGATCCCTGGCACTTGTCCTGCTCTCTGTCACTTCGATGTAGTAACGAAACAGCTCTCTGTGCACCCTGTCCTGGGGAGGAGGTGACTGATGTCTCACCTGCAGCAGGAACTGGGCACATTTTGTGACTTCTGCCGGCAGACAGGAGCACAGATCATTCCAGATGAATGGAGCCCTAAGCAGTTACAATTTGTATGAATTAATCAAGCTGCTCTCCATCACGTACATCATTTAAATCACTGAAGCTCTCCTACTGGCATCCCTTGGTGGCGGGCTATTGGCGTGGCAGGGAGTCTGCTGTAGCAGAGCAGAGCTCTCCTCTCCACCCTCCCGCCCTGGCACGGAATGGGGAGAGGGGTGATCAGTCAAGGTGCTGTCCCAGTGCCTGCTCCTGCTGCCCCACTGTGCTCACCGTGCAGAGCTGGGACCAAGCTCCTCGCGGAAGCATTCCATTAGCACTGTGTGCAGTAAAGCCCAGGGGATGCAGATAAACAGGGATTGAGCTTCCTTTGAGGAAAAAGCCCTACAAAATCATCCCCCAGCTCTTTCCATCAAGCTGCTATAGGAGACGCTGTGGAATGGGAGGTGGAAAGCATAAAGAGTGGAGTGCAGGGGTGTGGTTTTCTTCTATCCATACCCTGGGAGGAAGCAGACTGCAGGGAAGATTTTCCCTTTGCCAGCAACTTCGTCTGGAATGAAGAGAGCCCAGGGATGCTTGTACACAGAGAGGGGCAAAACACAAGGATGAGCAGGACCTATTCTTGCCCCAAACCCTTTTCCTTCCCTTTCTCTTTCCCAGGTTAACTCAGCTCTGCTCCTAAGTGACATTCTGTTTCTGCCAAGCATAGAATCCATCCCTGGATCCTTCCCCAGAGCCCACCCTGACAGGCTCTTCAAGCCCAGGTGAGCTGAAGGTCTGCCTGAGGCCAAGTTTGCAGGCTCAAGCTCTGGTTATAGTCCCAGAAAAGCAGAGTTCTTCCATTGTCCTCTCTTCCTGGGCAGGGTCAGCCCAGCTATATTTCTTTCCATTTGCCTTGGGCTGACCTAGGTAAAGGTTGTTCAGCCAGGATAATCCAGGTATTGTTAAAGATTCACACCGGTCTCAGGGGTGGGGAGCAGTGCCCTTCAGCAGGGGTTGTAACAAGCTGCTGAAGAAGTGACAGCACTTTAATGCCTCCTAACTATACGTGCCCAAAAATGTCTATACAGGCCTTGCTGCTGATCTCAAAATCCTTGGGAAGAGTACCGCATTAACATGGGAAATTGTTTTGTGTCCCCAAGATATTTCTTGTGCTTTTGCTTTGCTCTGCACAGTGCAGAGTAAAATGCCTTTATACACCACTGTGGGAGACACTTCCTAATCCCCTGAGAAGGATCTTATCCTACAACCTAATGGTAAGTTCAGAAGAATTCCCAATAATTCCCACTACCAAGAACCAAACAGTTGATCCTGCAGTGGAAGTTGCACAGGATGCATCTATATGCAAGACCCAAGATGTCCTTCAGGGTGACATGTGCTTTGCCACAAAAAGGCTTTAAATCCTTAATGGGAAAGTGCACTTTGTTCCTTTCTACGAACACAGTAAAAGGCTTTAAATAATAGCTGTTCATGTGGCCCTGAAAAAGGTTGCTGTGTGGCTGAACTCTATAAATCCGGACATTTGCTGAACTGATTTTGCCAAGAAACATCCTAGAGCTGAAAAATGAGCTGGAGGGATAAGACAGTGGCTGCTTGCAGATGCCATGCTGCTGCTGCTCTGCAGAGCTTTGCTCATAATTTAAAAAATATATTAAAGCCCTCTGTATTAGTGGGAAGTTTGCTGCTAGCTTGAGGAATTGCTGGGTGAAGCTAAAACATTCTCACTGTGTAGGAGCAGGGTGAGCTTCAACCCAGTCACTGGGAGAGAAGAGAAGGAGAGTTGAATTAGATGCAAATCCAGGTCGAGTACCGTGATTCATTCCACTCTGGTTATGGGAGCAGAGAGCAGCTGCTGTCTCTTGCTTCCACAGCTGATGAGCATGGTGTGGGGTTTTTGGTTGGTTTTTTGATTTGTTTAGCTTTGTTTGGTTTTTCGGATGTGTTGGTTTAATTAGAATGCTCTTGTTTTGCCAGTAGCACTCCCTTATGCAGTACTGGTTATACCAGTACAGATTCATTCCAGGAATAAACAAAACACCAATTTTTTTTTTTTTAATGAGGATATTTATCCACAGAAGGAGTTTAAATCCCTGTGTCTTTTAAAGATACAACTGCACAAGCAGATGAGTGCTAAGAGCCTTCCAGTGCATTGGCTCTGCTTGTAATCCAACACTGAGCAGCTTCTCCATCCACCTCTGGAGCCAAGGTGGTGTTTGTGCCCCTGGACATCTACATGTTGTATGTGAGCAATTCCACTGAGCCCACAGCTGCCCATATTTGATGAGCTGAACAGCTCCCAGGCCTTGTTGACACTATTTACTAGACCTTGGGGGAAGATATTCTGTCCTGCACTACCTTTTCCTGCCCCTAAAATGATGCTGAGGGCTCAACCCATACCCATCTTCTGGAGGGGATTCCCTTGGTGTGAGAGGCTCCAGAATCACCGGGGTCTTGTGCTTTCTTCACTCCTGACACAAGGGGATGGATCTGGGCAAGAAACCAAAAGATCCACTCAGAAGCAATTTGCCTGTACTATTGAATCAAACCCAGACAGCAAAATCTACCAGCATGGAACATGTCCCATTTTCATTTTAGTAATCTCAGTTAGCATTCGAAGAAAAGGGAGTTCACAGCTGACTGTTGGAAACGGGTCTTTCCAGGAATTGTTTGGGACAGTGCTTGTTTGCATGAGCATAAACCAGCCAGGGACTGTGCTGATGATCTAAAAGTATGGCTCATCAAGTTCCACTAGCAGAGAACATTTCCTGGCACTGCTTAATTTACTACCACAGCTCAAGCCAGAAATAGCAAGAACCCTTTATTTTGCTCCTCTCCTGCTTATTTGGTAAGAGAGGCGTGTTCTCCACTTAATATCTTTGGAGGAGTTATTTGTATTCTTCTGTTCACTTTGGTCTCTCACACAGCATGGTAGAATATTCATCTTTATTATCTTATACCCTTGTTTCTGCATAGAACTCCCGAATGCAAAAAATGTTTGTGCAGTCAGACAAGGTGAAACTCTCCTGAAAGAAGACCCTGAGAAACCACCTTGGAAGAACCTGCTGGCCAAGGTGTGTAATCAGTGCAGAAAAGATGCAAGGTCATAGCCAGGCATCTTAATAGCTCAGTTTTCCCCGTTCAGGGCTACTTGAAACCCCTGACATGAGGAAAAGAGATACATTATGCCCCATCCCTGGAAGTGCTCAAGGCCAAGTTGGATGGGGCTCTGAGCAACCTGGGATAGTGGAAGGTGTCCCTGCCCATGGCAGAGGGGTTGGAACAGTGTGATATTTAAGGTGTCTTGACCCAAACTATTTGATTGTTCTATGATTCCATGGTATTCAAGTTTTCAGCCAACTTTCAGGTCCTCTAGTCTTGTCTGAAACCTCCGTGGAAAGCCACACCTTGAAACCAAGTGATGGAGCAGGAAACTGAGAGCAGAGGTGGTGTGGGACTGACTGTTCCTCTTGAGTGAGATTTCCCTTTCCCCACTAATATGGAAAAAAGCCTTCCACCCATCTTTCAGTGTTTCAAGTGGAGGACTTGTTTCTAAGTTGCCGTGCCCAGTGATAGATTCACAGCCTGCGATGACTTTTAAAAGGCTTTGTGCATGATTTTAGCAGCCAAAATGCGCCTGTTGTTCCAGTAAAATATCTTTCTTAATTTCCAGCCAGAGCCTTTTATTTCTCTATAAATATTGACAGGAAGGGTGACTCAAAAGATAACTGTATCCAGGACTGTTCGCCGCAGCATTGCTGCTCGGGATCCCACTGTGGTCACTCCTCACCCTCATGTTGTTGTTATGCTTTGCAAGAAAAATGAGGTGAGCCAAGCAGGATTCCTACATGCGGTCACATTATCTGTAAGCCAGGAGTTGATGCTACACCAAAGGGCCCTCTTGAGTTTGCTTTATCTGAATATGTTAGGGTTTTGACCTCAGAAAAATACAAATAAACTGGGGAGGAGAGGACAGTTTTGTTGTTAAAGCTGGAGTGTGTGTCAGCTCCTCTTCCCTTCCTGCACAGCATGTGGCAGATCCCAGTCCCATCTCCAGTGGGCTTTGAGCCACCAGCAGAGTGGAGCAGTTCCAGGAGGAGAGGCTGAAGGGATGCCTGCAGGACAAGCCATGCTGGCAGAAGGACATGCTTGTTAAGGCACTTCCTTGAAAGCTAGAGGTGCAATTAACTGGCACTTTCTAAGTAAAAAAATTAGCAGATAGTCCGCATCCAGGCACAATTTGGATGTGATTCCCACAAGACACTCCAGAAATGAGAAGAGTCCTTTGCGCAAAGAGCATTTCTGCACAATTCTGGCTGTCGGGATGGAGGTGGCTGCCCCCTTCCCCTGTGGTTTTGGAGGAGAATTTAAAAAAGGCCACTTTTCAAGACCAGGCTGTGCTCTCCTTTCCCCTCCCCCTCTTCCCACTGATGTTTTTAGCTCTAAGTCTCAGGGCTGCAAGAGGTGACAGTTGCATTTTGTGGCCAAACAGCTTCCCGCTTTCAAACAAGGCAACTTTTGAAAACAAAGCACAACAGGAAAAACCTGACAAAACCAAATTGTCTTTTCATGTCGGCTTTTACGAGACCACTGCTACTTTTTTTTGCTGCACCTTTGCCAAGACACAAGTAATTTCAACTCTAGCAAAGACCTAAACCATAGTTATGCAGAGTAGTCCTCTCACTTGCTTTGCTTTCTTATTTAGGAAAGGGAGTGTGTGAGAGGCTGAAAATACTAATTTTCCAAGTGGCCTTGTGCAAGGTGTGTTTGAATACCAAACATGATCTGTAGATCTTGAAATTATTAAATATTTAGTAGTTCTTTGTGACATTGATTCAAAATCTTTGTAAGACTGGAAAAGAGGGTTCTTGCCAGAGCCCCATGCAACACAGGGAAGAGGTTTACGGTCCAGGGCCACTTTGTGTCTGGTTTTCATCATCTGATTGAACTACAGCATTTTCTGTTAGAACATGCTCAGTCTTCATTTAAAAACCCTGGATGATGGAGAATCCACTGTATCCAGATACGTTGTCGCAATGGTTCATTACCTTTGCCATCAGAAGGTGTGTACATAATTTCTAGCCTGAATTGGTGGGATTCATCTTATCTAAATGTAGGTGTTTACAGTGCAGATGTCCACAGCTGAAGAGTCCTTTCTGATTCAAAGCGGGGAGAAAACCACTTGGTTGTGGTTTCCATCTTCTCTACTTCACCTGTTTGCTTTAGGCTGGGAGGAATCTCACTCTTGGCTGGGGATCTGTGGGCAATGCCAGGGCCTGGGATAACTGAACTGAGGAGTGTTTGCCTACACTTAGGCAAATGCTGTCTGACACATCTCTCCAACATCTGGCTGCTGCCAGCTCTTTCTCTGGTGTTCACCTGCAGCCCCACACAGAAACAAAAGGGACACTCAAGTCACTTTTGACCGTCTTGCATAAATTAAATTAAATATAAAATTTATATTTCTGAGTATTTTCCAGATTTCTTATCACTGGAGCTTTTCCCTGATCTCCTGTATTCCCAGACCTGTCCTGCTTACGTGCAGGTAAGGCAACGCTCACTGTTGTACACCTTGTCACATCTTTCCCCCTTTTAACACACCCAGCATTCATATTTGCCTTGTGAGCAGTGCACAGCACTGGAAATTCCTTCTGCCTCTACATCATCTGGGGAAGCTTTGACCACCAACATCCCTTTACTGACCCTGCACAGAATTGTTCCCGTGAGCCTCAGTGGGCCATGAGCTCTTCGTTAGTCTGTTTCATTACCTGCTCCTCTCTCCCTGTTTCACCTGTTTGGTTCATGTCGTCAACACAGGCTATCTGGAGTGATTTCATTTTCATTTTTTGTTGCATTCTTGCTAAATCCACCAAGAGCAGGGACCCAAAGTTGTGTCGCATCTCCTGGAATTAGTCCTGGGGATGAGAATTCCCCAACTTAAATAAATTGCTGTGATGTATCATAAACTACTTCCTTAGTTGAACAGGGTTATGCTGATTGCATGGGTTTGGGTGACCTGCAGCCCAGCTCTGCACAGATTGAAGAACTTCCTTCCACTTTGATGCCCCCAATTCTTGTATTGGAAAAAAAACGTGATGGTACTTTTATTGAAATTTTACTGCTCCTGGACAGGCGAAAGGACTTGATTGTGAAATGGATTTGATTACTCCACACTTTCTGCCAGCCTAGAGGCCTTAAAGAGGAGACCAACAATGGGAGGATTAGCACAGACCCTCCCTTTCCCACCACAGCCTGTACCCCTCATGCAGATATTTTCACCAGGGTAGGTGCCATATCTAATCACACTTCCACCAGGCCAGGTTGTTTTGACATATGAAGCAGCAAAAGCCACTCAGTGAGAAAAGAAAAAAGGCTTTTCATGGTCCCCACACTGAGTATCTGCTGTGCAACACACACACTCCCTCCCCAGCCACAGATCCTATCAGGCTGCACTGAGAGGTGCCTTGCTGTTCTTCTCTATCAGCAATGCACATGCAGCAGTTTTGGAGTTTATAGACTACTTTATTTTTGGTTGGTAATCTCCAGATCTTTGCACTGCAAAAGGTCACAAGTTGCTGACTCTTAATAAGAAACATGGCAGCAAATGTAATTGTGCGAAGGAGCAGAAAGCTCCAACAGCTCTGGCATACTGTGCCAAATAGGGAAGATGTTCTGGAACCATGGATGTCCTGCTGGCAGTCAAGGTAATTTCCTCTCCAAGGGTGGCATATGCAGAAAAATCCAGAGAAATTCATCGGCTCTAAGCTGGCTGACTGCAAGGGCTCATGACTTTCTGCACACCAGAGCCATGACAAGTGATAAGCATGGTCACTGTTAAGAAATATGTACTGTAACCAGGTTTAAGCCTACTGGAGTCTTCTCCATTGGTAGGCATTTCTGCCCGGGCATCATGGGCATATGAACTTGGCATTGCATCATCCTAAAATTAAACAAGGAATGTGGGTCTGGCAACGGGAAAGCTTTGTGTCTCAACTTTGTCCTCAAAAATATTGACTTCTGCCTCCATTTTGTACGTCTGTTTTGTTATATTCAGGCCAAACAAGGAGGAAAACCGAGTCTATTTCTGCAACATCCCCTTCTCTGCTTTACAAGGTTGGTGTATTCCCTTGCAGCCAGGACAGACAAAGATTGCAGAAAGGAGAACCTCTTCAAAATTTGGGCTAGACAGGTGAAGCTCAACATGTAGGTCCTCCCTGTGCCTGTGGATGGAGAGAAGCGAGGATTTAAACACGCCTGTACTAAGCCAGTCTGGAAATACCAGAACAACATGGGGTCTCTCAGACTGTAGCTGCATTGTGAATCTCAAAAGCACCAGCAAAAGGAAAAGAAAGAAGCATCTAAACAGCCTTTTTTTCAAAGCCAGGCAGAACGATGGCCTCCTGTCCTGTTTGATGCTGACTTCCCAGCAACTGCTCCCTGCCCCTGTGCTGTGCATTCCCCTGTGGGATGTCAGATCAGACTAGATGGCGATTAGAGGTGGGAGGAGGAGAAAAGACAAAGAAAGAAAGAATTTCAGCACCCAGCTCATGGTATCCTCGCACTGGGGTGGGGGCTCATGCCAGGTACTGTGCTGTTCCCGCAGGAAAAAAGCTGGGGCCCCAGAGAGCAGCAAACCTTAAATAATGGCACAAGCCCCTCACCTCTGAGTTGGTGTTTGAATCAGAGCATGGGTGGGGAGCTGANGTAAGTTCTTCAAAAGCGCTCTGTTCCCACTCGGGACAATGGGAGCTACCGGGGGCTCCGCGTGCACTTACCACTCCGGTCACGTCAGCACCAACCCCCGGTTGGGTGTGTGAAGAATACCCTTCAGTGTGACACTGACCTCTAAAACAAATAGAGTATTGCGGCGCGCTGATGCCCCATTCATCACCGGGTGACAATGGGAGCCGGGCCCGTGAGCGAGCAGCGCTGCGCTCCGGAGCGCTCGGTACCAGCCCCGGGGCACGCTCCCGCCCCCGGCCCGCGGGGAATCCGCCGGCAGGCTCGGGAGGCTTCGGCACCGCGGGATACCCTGTTCCACTGCGCACGGAGGGGCTGGGCCGCGAGGTGGGGTGGCTGAGACACCCAGGGAACGCCCGCAGTGAGAATAATGGGGAGGTACAGGATATGTTCTCACCCAGGAATATCTCACTTTGCAAGAGGTGTCTTCTCACTCTGGGCTGAGACAAGGGGCTGCGCCAGAGCAAAAAAGATGCCTGAGGGATCTAGATAGGTTCTCCTCTGTGCATTGATGGGGGACACCAAGAACTGGGAGCACAACACAGCTGTGGTGAAAGGTGATGGAGAATCAGGGCAGGGAGATGGGCACGAAGTCTTGCCAGGCACGTTGTGCCATTGAAGGGTAGGCCTCTGCACACAGATCCTGAGAAGGGCACTAGAACCTCACAAGCCAACTCCTGTGGCTTCTCTTCTGCAGTCATCAGCTCCAGGATGAATTTTCTCCAGTTGCTTTTGCTGCACACAGCTCTCTGTTGTTGTTCCTATGCATAAGGACACAGGAAATGGCTGGTGGCAGGAGGAAATCACAATGTCAAGGCTTCAGGGTAATGTGCAGGGACCATTTGATGGCCCTCTATGAGGCACCAAGGCAGAGGAAGGTGTTCTTCCCCATCCCTGAGCCAGGCTGGGCTGAGCATTAAAGCCTGAAGGTACACATGCTCGCTTTGTTGGTTTTTTTCCTTCACTCACATCCTCCATCAATGGTTAATTCCTCCTGAATGAGCCTTGGACTGTCTGGTGATTGCATTTGCTGGTCACGTCCCTGGATCACAAAAGCAATCACAGTTCTACATATGTTCCTCATAAGGACCTCTGCAAATGACCAAAGTGAATATGCAGGGAGTCATTCCCACGCAGATCGAAGCATGAAGAGTGCAATTACAGAGATTCCTCCAAAAAATTGCCTCTGTGTGTGCAGATGTGTACATTCACACTTTTAACAGACCTGGTCTTATCTATGCAGGCATCAGGACTGAGAGAAACGCTCCCACACATTTTCAGAGGGAGTTTCAGGGATTAATTCTGGCAAGGACTTGCCTCTCAGAGAAAGTGGCCTTGTGCTGGTGCCTGAAAGATTGTAATGTGCAACATTATCTTTCAACAGACATCTGTGTTAACAACTGAAATGAAATGATGGCACATTAAAAACTTTACTGTGCTGTCGCAAAACACTTGCCAGAAAAACCCTGAGCTGCTGCTGTAGGTTACTCTGAATCATGCCTGAAAATAGCATATCCAGCATTACTTGGAAGCAGGCGCACGGTTGCTAGCAAATCTAATTATCTCCTGGAAAATAAAGCACCAGCGCCTGTGTGAAAGGCTCAGAGGTGAGTGTAGGCATTGTCCCACCATTCAGGGGAATGATATGCGGATTTGTGACTCCTGTAGGTCGTGGAAGCGCAGCGCCCTTGCCAAGTGTGCAGTTGTCTGATCATGTGAAGATCACCCACCTAGCTGGCTTGGCCTGTGAGGGATCTCAGATAAAGCAAGCAAGGGTGAGAATTCGTGTCCTGATTTCCCAGCTCACTGCTCAGAGAGGGACAGTGTTATGAGGCTGAAATGACTCATTTGGCTGAACGTTGTTTCAGCACCTCTGATACTGGTGGGTGCAATTGACATCCTCCTCCTCTGAGCTGTCTGGAAGGTGTCTGTCTGTCCCCAGGCTGGCAGAGGGAGGCTGGTGCTGTGCACAGCTGGCTGGAGGGTGGGACACAGGGATAAATGACACATGGGGATATCTTACACAGGTGGAGCAACATCACAGGCTGCTCAGGCACTGCAGCAAATCTGGATGGTAAGAATTGAATTAGGGTCCAAAGGCATGGCCTCTATTCTGGAAATCTCTGTGGAAAGCTCTAGAGTGTGGTAACACCTCAGGGAAAGCCACAGGGGGTGGGAGATGAGAATAAAGGGTTTGCAGGAGACCTGTGATGTTTTGGAGCAGCAGCTGGAGACCAGAGAGGACGTGTAGGGCACCTGAAGGGACAGTGCATGACAGTGTGTGAGAACTGAATCTGGCCACAGCTATCCTAGAAGACACGAGTGGAAAGCAGCCCAGAGGTTATGATGTCTGCATGGAGACATCTACAAGCATGTAGAGAACTAGGGAGGAAGATTCTGGTGACATTTGAAGTACCTGATGGCATCCCACCTGAATGTGAAGAAATTACATGGGATTTTTGTGGCTGGAAGCTGAATCTAAGCTCACATCAGATGACCTTAGAGATGGTTTGACCAAAGGCAAGTGTCTACTCTGGAGACCTGAATGGCACCCTGGAGCCTCAGCTGTATTAACTGGCTCTTTTTCCACTGCCAGGGACATTTAGGTGCCAGACACTTACCTGTAAGTGCCTAAGTGGAATCTCTGCGGTTATCTTAACCTCAGGGAATTGCTGTTGGTCCCATCTGCATGAGGGACAGTGAGACAGACCTGCAGAGGTGGTCACAGCCCCAAGGAGAACACGATCCCTGGGGAAAGCGATTTGCATTGTGAGGCTGGGGAACAGCATGTGCTGAACAGCTCACTCCCTTCGCAGTCATATCCCAAAGAGTTACAAACACAAACCACAGGGAAAGCCCCCAGCTTGTTTCATCCCTTCAGCATCCCATGTGAGAACCACACATTGTCCAACACTGGCCAAAATGTTATTTCTCAGGATTATTTATTCTCAGGATTTTTTTTCCCAGGAGGGTTTCTGGAGGATTTTTATTTTTTTTTTTTTTTTTTGATAGACCATGCTAAGAGCAACCCTAGTGACAAAGATGTGGTTTGTCTGAGTGAAAAGGCAGCCTCCTCTCCTTCAAAGTTTTCCTATCAATGCCTGAGAAGTTTATTGTTAGCATTTGATCACTTAATATGTGTGAAGCCCCCCCAAAAAGCGAGCAAGGTTTGGTTATATGAAGGAGAACGACATTGTCATTGTGGGGAATATTCAGTATTTTGTGCTTCTGTAAAATTCGAAGTACTGTCAAAAGCTCCCTGACTTGAGTCGGGAAGTTGCTGCAATCCAAACAGTTGGCTGTGAGATTGCAAGTACTGTGTTTTTTTTCCTCTGTGCCATGTTCCAGGCTCATTCTCAGGGAACGTTGTGTCCGGACCATCTCCTGGTCTCTGCTCTATTTCACATCAGCAAAGCCATGCCTTCAAACTTAATCCCTTGACCAAATTTCTTGAGCCCTCATATTTTATTTTTTTTTTTGCCTGAGCACCAATGGTTCAGTTTAACCTTTTGCAATAATGCAACACTCCCTGGGATAATGCCTGAAGTCTCTCCCTGGTTAGCAATTATTTAAATACTCTGTTATGAATAGGATCAAAGCCTTCTCTTATTGAAACACTCCATTCCCGATGCCAGAAGTTGTCACCGCATGACAAATGGATTGCCTGCTCTCTTCTCACAAGCGTGCTCTAACCAGACAGGGCTGGGCAGCCTGTGGGATGGGGGGAGTTTAATTAATAACAATATTTAATTTCTACAATGGAGCACTTAGGGGAGGATGAATACTGCAGCAGCTGTGACGTGCCTGCCGAAAGCGCGGTGAGCGAGAGGCTCCACCAGCAAAAAGCCGGGCTGCACGCTCCGTGCTCGCCGGCTCCCAGAGTTCCACGGAATANATCACCGCCGACATAGCGATACATAAAAATTCAAGCGGCTGGGGACCGGTTGCTAGGAGAGCTCCGCTCGGGAAAGTCATCGGGCAGGCAGCCAAGGGACGGGAGTCTGCTGAACATGTTGTACTTCACCCTGGTGATTTTACCCTCCTCCCACAATTTTCCCTTTCACATGCAAAGTGCTGCTTTTTTTTTTTTTTTTTTTNTAAATTATCTCAGAGATTTTTACAACGGGCTAATGAGCTGGTGGTGGAGTAGCTGCACGTTATAACAGCGTGCACAAGGTCAGGAAAGAAAGCCACATACTGTACTTAAGATCAAGTAAAAGCCATCACAAGCCACCTTTGTAGCACCTGAGCTATCATAAACATGCATTTTGGATCCCTTTTGGACAAGGGCTTTTCACTAAGCTTTATGTATACATAAATTAGAGTATAAGCCTTGCCAGTAACCATCAGAATTAAAGGTGATTTGAACCAAGGATGAGGAGTGACCTCTGTAGTGGGTAAAACCTCCTATTAACAACTGGTCTGAATTCAGGAAGTGGAGTGTTTCCAGCAGTCTGAGTCACACCTGGTTTCTGCAGGGCTGGTGCATCTCATCTGGTGGTTTTTGACCACCAGCGGTCAAGAGAAACAAGTGAGGCAATTCTTGTGGGGCAAGATGTTAATTTTTATAAGACCATAATTGTTTTATTAGACCAAAACTGTTAGAAAAATCCACTAAGGAAACCCTTCCCCAGGCTCTGAGAGGATTTACTGAGGCAGCTCGTGTGCTTGTTTCAGCATTTTCTGTTGGTCTGATGAGGGATCTTGCACACAGATCTGGTCACTTGCTGGTGTGTGCATCTTCCTTGGACTTATCTGCAATAAAGGACAACTGGTGTGTCTATGCTTGGATGCAACAGATTCAGGAGTACATGTTTAAATCTGTCTTTCTATGTACATATAAATAGATATGTATTTTTCTTTCCTCCCAGACTGAAATGCCATTTGCAGAGGAAATTGTGCAAGTAGATTTCCACGTGACAGCCCAAGTACTAACAAATTACAAGATCTTAATAAAGGTAATATTCAGACTGAATAATCCTGGTAACTGACCCAACAGTGAAGTGGTGTTGGGGAGCTTTGTCTAGGAATTACTCAGCAAAAATTTTTGGTAAAGGGGTTTTGGTTTTTTTCCCAGAATCTGTGAGTGCAAAATTCTTAGAATGTAATTGGAAACTGAGAAGGGAACAGAAAGGGGAAAAAAAAAGCTGTTGATAACTTATTTTCAGATAATCCCTGATTCTGGGAAATGCATGTACCCTCAGCACATCCAAGGCACCCACATGAACCCAGACACAACCTGAAGACGCATGGGAACACCAAGAGAAAATAAAATTGTTTTAGTTCTTATGAACCAAGCTGTGACCTATTGTACAGTTTGCATGTCTCTTTCCCTATATAGTCTAGATTTGACTTCTTCATGTTTATTAAATGTACATAACAACGTGTGTTAAGCATTGAGGCCTTCTACCTACCAAGACAGTAGAAGTTTGGGTTGAAAAGGTGTCTTCTGGTGAGGAAGGATGTTTGCTGTAAGTGCATCAGGCTGCTTCATAGGTCACAGTTTGGTTCATAAGAAGGAACAGATAAACCTCCCATTTTATCTGAAGGTGTGGGCATTTCTATGGGATCAAGCTATTGTTTTCCCTGATCATCTTTAGGGAAGATGAAGTACTTTGGACAAGCTGCTGTTTATTTCACTGCCATTTTATCTTAATGAACAAGGATTATTCTTCAGCTGTCTTGATAAAAAACAACAAAAAGTGAAGCAACAGTCTCTTTTAATAACTATGGACACAGCAGGATTTGAACTTGCCTTCCCTCAAATAAGGTAGGCACTTTACTGTCCATCAGGATGCAAGATCTTTGGCTACATTCCAAGGGAATTTAAAGGCATTAAATTAGCTACAGGAGGGTCTCACTATTGTTCTCTAAATGTAATGGAAGTGGATTTAAATTTACAAGGGGGAAAAGCTAATAATTAAAAATTGAGCATAAGGGCTATAAAGTACAAAATGGGCTCCCTTGGACTGGACTACAAAACTTCATGAAAAGTGCAGCTCCTGCTGTGTTATGCTTTTCTCAAATGACTTTAAAAAGCAGTTTCTTAAAGGTGTTTTTCTGCTGCAAATTAATTACTTGTGGCTTCCATGAATCTTACAGCCTATGAAGATGTCCCCATTGTGGTTTCCATTGATTATTTCATCAAGGGCTGCCCCCTGCTTCTTCTTGTTGCCAAAATCAAACACAAAATTAATAGCCGTGTTTGGGAGGAAGTTGTGAGAGCTATTAATGCCCCAGATCTGTCATGCCTTAGGACTTGGAGTATGGATCACAGCAGTGTCCAGTTCCCTCTCAGATTTCAGGCGTTTGCCCCTTTTCCATGCAATATTCCAAGGGCCACTGGCAGCCACTCATCCCAGTAGGTGCCATGGTCCTCAATTGCATGAGCTCTGTCCTTTATTAGGATTGGGTAGTTTATCTACCTATATGAGCCCTGACAGTAAAGAAAATAAAAACTCCTAAAGCTGGGAGCAGCTGGAGAAAGGTGTGACGGCAGTGCAGGATCTGCCATGCTCCTGCAAGGTGACAGGGAACTACCAAGGGAATTCATCTTCACATTTTTCCCTCACCAGGAATTCCAAGCATGCAAATGATGTGAAATTTCAGCAATCCTAGCTGCCTATGTAGAAACGGCTCAATGTCTCAGAACTGCCTTACTGAGAATAAGGGCCAAGAAAAAGAATCTTGGTTTTAGCGTGTTTCTCCTGCCATGGTGGTTCCCTTCCTGAGTTCTAGCCTGTTCATAAGATAGCTTCCTTCCCAGAAACTTCTGCCTCTGCCATCTTCATCATCTTTGCACTTCCATTCATCTCCTCATTCCTTTTTGCCTCAAGCCATCAGTTTTTTATCATGATTTTTAATATTTAATCATTGCAAAACCTCTTCTGCATTTTCTCTAACTCTTGTCACTCATGTCTAACAAGCAGTTGAATTGTGCTACCTTTTAGGACTGTTTCTTTCCCTAGTTCTACTTTTTCACTGAATTTTTTTTTGCTCCCCTAACCTTTACTCTGCTCAGACTGGATTTCCTCGTGCCTTTTCACCCCTAGTCTGTTTTCAACCAGAACTCCTGGTCTTTTGGGACAGGTGACCTGACATGAAGAACGTCACATTATTGGTGGGAGGGCTCTGAAGTGCCTGTGGGGAAAAGAGAGTTATCCAGGCAGCCACTACTGGGGCTTCAATAGCACTTCATCCACAGGAAAATGTTTGAAGGGGATGGTCATTGTAAGTCTGTAGGAAAGCAGAAAATGGGACACAAAGCAGGGTGAGGTTGCTGAGGGTAATCCCCAGTGCTTACTTGCATAAGATAAGGGTGTTTATAGAAAGGTTGTGCATTGGAGCTAATCCCTGAGGGTGCAAATGTATTCTCTGATCTGAAGGATGCTGCAAGATATCAATGTTAGTCAGGTCACTCGTGGCTGGAATTGAACTATGTCTCCTACTGATCCCATAACAAAAGGGGGCTGAGCAAGGAACAGGGAGCTTTTTGCTGAGCAAATGTGAAATATTTGTTCCACTCCTTTGGCAGAGACTCTTCTTCATCTTATTTAGCACTCCTCTGCAAATGAGCTGCTCAAAAATATGAGTTTCCCTTCTCCTTTTGGAGAAGGACAACAAAAGTTGAAAGATTTTGTGTTTCAGCTTAAATTCCAAGAGTAGGAAAAGCAGGAATAGAAATCTGTTATTTTCTGTTACAGTGCTGCTATGTATCAACATATATGACTAAGTAGCACAATCTGGGCTCAGACTTTCATTATCAAGAACTGATCATTTCTGAACACGGAAGAAGTTTCACCCAGACCTCGTGGGCCCTGGCACAAGGACTCAGTGCTTTCAGAGAGTAAGAGCTGTGAAGTTGTTGCAATTGTCAAACAAAGCTGCTGGCAGCCAGCAGGGATGGAGATGTGTTGTGCAACAAACTCTGCTCCTTGAAGATCAGTTTCTACTTGCTCGCCCAGCACATTAATCATTAGCTGGAAGTGGATTGAAAGGAAGATATATAAGTTCAGGCTTCAGCAGAACCTTTATGTGTCGAAACTGTCGATCAGTGAAGAGATGACAGGAGATCACAGGATCACAGAGTGTGCTCGTTTGGAAGGGACCCACAAGGATCACCAAGGTTTAAAACTGTATTTGAGATGTTTTCAATGTCACTGATGTTCAGAAAAGAGCAAATCAGACTGGCTGCTAGTGCAAGCACACCTATGTCAGCCAGAAGGGATCACTATTTAACTATTCAACTATTCACCAAATGCTTTTTTTTCCACTGACTGGATGGGGATCAAGGATCTGGTGGCCCAGAGGTTGTAGAGAGTCTTGGTTTCACACTGATTTCTGCCATGTCCTGTCACCAGCAGCAGACGAGTGGATGCAATGAAGCTGCCAGCCTACATCCAAGCCATCGATTCCCAACACACGGGCTTTTCCAAACCCACATTGCCTGTGTGAAACTCAGTGGAGGCAGCAGTCCTTGGACAGAAAGCCTGGGATGATTTTCCTCTGCAGAGCGTTTCACTCAGGAGCCAACCAGACTCTTGCTCAGTATTCAGCACTTTATTTTTTATATAGAAATAAAAGGCAAAATTTCCGTGATCTTCAAAGGGACAATACAGCCCTGAGTCCATATACAATGCATTACTACTAGATGGAAATACTGGGATCTGGATACTGGTGAGATTCAGAGTTTTATTCTTTTAGCTGCTGTATATTATTATTTATTTTATTTTATTTTATTTTATTTTATTTTATTTTATTTTATTTTATTTTATTTTA
>VXBU01016618.1:812774-911585 GCA_013400315.1 Bombycilla garrulus
ATTTAATTTAATTTCATTTTATTTCATTACATTTTACTTTTAGCTCTACAGATAAATTATTCAGCTTACTCAAAGAAAGAATTAACTGGTCCAGCACAGTTTACTCAGTGATTCTTTCCACAATATGAAAATCCAGAGATTTGGATCAAACTATATTCCTGAACAGAGATTTGGGAAGAGAGGGGTGGTGATGAACTCTGCTCTGTTTTGCAGCGCCGATCCCAATTCCGAGCAAAATCGCCTCCAAACGTTGCGGATGGAATCTGTGCTGAAAGGGAGAGGTTGGTTTGCCGGGGGAGAAGCAGAAAGGAGCATGTGACACGGCCAGGTGCAGCCGTGCTGGCGGGGAGGGACGCAGTGACAGCACTCCCTGCCGTGGCTGCAGCTGCGGGCATGTCGGGAGGGGCTGCCCGAGCAGAAAAGCGCTCGACCCGCGGCTGGGTCCAGCCCTCGCGAAACCGCCGTGCCGTGAGTGCCAGGCGAACCCCACGTGTGAGGGTGGATGGCCCCGGAGCCAGCAGCTGCACCCGCAGCTGGCTGCCTTCCCCCGGGGCCCTCCTCACCTGGGCACACGCTTCATCGCAAACGCAAACACGGACGGGATCCTCAAAGGGGCTGCCAGCCACTGCCGGCTGATTTATGAGTTGCTGTCAGATGCAGTGCGATAGAAGGAGGTTTCTGAGCTTCCCAGGGAGGCCAGGTGGCTCTGGAGAAGCCTCTCTAGGTCAAGGCTTCTGGTGGTAAGTGCCCCTGGCTACTCACAGCTTGGAAAATTGTACTTTGTGCAGCTGGACTTCTGAAGGAACCTGAGACCAGGAGGAAATGGATGGGCGGTGATTCCTCCCGACCCCCATCTCCTGCAGACAGGAGCTGGATTGCCGAGGGCAAGTTATTCCCTAATGGAGCATTACAGACATTAGTGCTGTAGCTGACCCAGCAGGCCCAGTTAGGGACTGTGGCCGTGTTCAGCCACATGAACTGAAACCAAAGCAATCGTGTGTGTTTTGAGAGACGGCGGTGAATGCAGCAAGCAGATGTGAGGATGAGGGGTGAAGCAAAAGCTGTGAGAGAGCCTCTTGCTCTCCTCTGGAGCACCTGTTTGTGGTCACAGCTGTAAGGGGAGTTCTTGGCCCTGGAACCACTCCAATCTAGTGATTTCTTCATGCCTGGCTCAAGACCAAGCAGGGTTCAGCAGCAGTACCAGGAGCAGAGGGGCAGGCAGAAGCCCAGAGTGTCTCTGCACTTGTTTCATTGCAGAGCAGTGTAGATGCACCAAGAGAGAGATAAATCCCACCCAGTTGTCCATGGATATACCTCCAGGGGTCAGTGCCTGAAATACAATTTCTCAGCATAGAATCATAGAATACCCTGAGTTGGAAGGGACCCACAGGGATCATTGAATCCAGCTCCAGGCCCTGCACAGGACATCCCAAAAATCCCATCCTGTGCCTGGGACTGTCGTCCAAATGCCCCTGGAGCTCTGGCAGCCTTGGGGCTGTGACCATTCCCTGGGGAGCCTGTTCAGTGCCCAATCTCCCTCTGACTGAAGAACCTTTTCCTAAATCCAATCTTTTTAGCATCTCTGCTGAAAAGCTCCAGACCAACTTTGCAGGTGGGGTGGGCAGATGGCATCCAGGTGAAGGACTCAGTGACACCATTTGTCACACTAAAGAGCCACCAGACCAGAAGCCACCTTCTTGGCTCATTGCAGCCCTGATACTGCAAGTGGAGAGGCCATATGCCATCTCCCACAACCTGTGAGTCTGTTCGCATCTCATCAGGACCTGTGCTGAGATCTCTGAGACCTCCCTCTTTATATGGCATGGCTTATAAGCTTCTGCATTTGTCACTCCATGTGTGAGCCTCATGCCAGGTTTCAAGTCTGGGATAAGTCTCTTTTGTTGCCCAGGAAAGTCAGGATTCTTCTTGACCAAAACTGTCTCCCTCAGTTTTGATCATATTTTCCATTCTGGTTTTGATGGCAATCCATCTTTCAGACAACCTTTTTATAAAACCATTTTGTTCTTTTTTTTTTTTTTTTTTTTTTTTTTTTCTTCTCCAAAGAAGAAGATAAGAAATAAGCCCTTTTTGGAAAATTNAGGTCTAAACCTTCCATACCCTGACCCAGACACCAATGCGGATCCAGATGGTTGCACTGGGATCTGACCAACAGCAGGCAAATACTAAGCTCAGGACTCACAGAAATATTCCCAGAGCACAAATCCTAGGTCTAAATGCTCTGTGCAGATTCCCCAGAAGTGGAAGTCTTCCTCACAGGGAAAGTTTTCCTCCAAGCACTCAGACTGCTACAAAGAAGAGCCCCTCCTGCTGCAAGAGTATTTTTTTAAACTTGTGTCCCTGTACCTATGCAGAAATGCCAGTTACAGAAAAAATAAAATATTCACCCAAAAAGAGGTATTCTCCAACAATCTTTTTCGGCCAGGTGTTTCCCAGTTTTCATTGCCCAGTTCTGCTTCTTGTAGAGGCTGTGGGGAACTAGCAGAATAAGGGAAGGGATGCTGGCATGCCTCCATCCTCTTGCACTCATTCCAGAGGGGAATCGCTCACATCCGGCTGCTGAACTCCACCTGTGGTGAAGGAGGGCAGGGTCTGAGCTGTGCCGGCCACAGGCAAACCCCAGCGTCCGTCGGCCGCCAGCCCAGGGCTCCTGTCAGGGGTGGATTCCAGCAGGTTCCGTGTCCCTCGCAGAGGGCGGAGGGCGCTGCGCTGGCAGAGCCAGCCCCGCCGGGCTCCCGGGGAGCCAGGGGTGACGGCGGCGGGTCCCCGCGGCATCCCCGGGGCTGGCAGGGCCGGCTGCCAGCGCATGTGCGCTCACTGATAGCATCACTGAGAACCGGGGAGGCAGCCAGGGGGGACACTTGGCACTTGTCAGCCCGCGTCCCTCCGCCTAGCAAAGCTCAGCTCATTGCAGGGCGTGCGAGAGGTGAGCTGAGCCGCGCTGGCAGCGGAGCGGGATGTGGCACAGCAGGAGAGGGCGAGCAGCCAGGCTTCCTTGGGTCCCAGCCGCCCTTTCCTGCAGAGTTGGCCTATGGAGCTGCTTCATGCCGTCCTGAAGCAGAAACCCCTCCTGAAGGAGGTTTTCGAGGAGCTGTGAGTTAAATGTGACTCCTCCTTGGCCCCCTGCCCGGCGCTGAGTTCAGGCTGTGAGTCAGGGAGCAGGGGAAGGGAGCCAGGGGATGCTGTCATGCTGTGAGGAGAAATTTGGGTTCCACAACCTTTGTTAAGTATGGGTGGTACTTGGAGGTGGCTTTTATAGGTGGGGATGCCCCCGCTGAGTGGCACTTCTGGGCCCTCCTGTACTCCTGGGAGTCGCTACAAAGTGGGGCCTCCAGGAAAAAGACTCAAACACTGAGCTCAGCTTACATCCCATCCCTCTGCGTCTGGGAGCACTCTGCACTCCCTGGAATGCTAAACATAGTTCATGTACCCTTACATCAGCTGGCCAGCATTATCTGGTCCTACCAAGGGGACACACAGGACCTCTGGACCTGCCAAGGCCTTGGCTCACCTCAGCACCCACACTCCATGTGACAGTTTGGAAAGGAGAAGGAAGTGTTTCAAGCCAGTTGCACATTTCCAGGGACCAGGCTGTGAAAAACCAGCTCCTGGCTGCTCTGCATGGGACCAGCTGGAGGTTCTGAGGGAAGCTGGGAGCTGAGGTCATGTAGCAGATGCTGATCAGTGCCCTCGCTGCCGTGGCTGCTGCATAATGGGAGGGGGTTAAGGAGCTGTGTGGGGCAGCACCCTTCCCAGAGCTAATTAAGTGACTTAATTTTGGTGGGGACAGACTTTTTAGCAGGACCTCTAGCAATAAGACAAGGGATAATAGTCCTAAACAAAAGGAGGGTAGATTCAGCCTAAATATAAAGTAGAAAATTTTTACAGCGATGGTGGTGAGGCACAGGAACAGGCTGGCTGTGAGAGGTGGTGGATGCTCCATCCCTAAAGAAATTCAAGATATGGATGGGGCTGAGCCAGCTGACCTAGCTGAAGGTGGCCCTGCGCATTGCAGGGGACTAGATGGTCTTTAAATGTCCCTTCCAACACAGAACATTGTATGGCCTTGTGATCCTATGGAGTGCATCTTGGCCACTTTGTGTGAACCAGAGCAGAGTACATGAAAGCCAAGTGAGGGATCGAGGGGTGGTCCTTTTCCCTACGGCAAAGTGGGAGGCACTGCAGAGCTGCTCCCAGCATGGGCAGGGACTCGGTTCCACAGAGACTTTGGGAGTGACCCACACAGTCAGTGTGGCACAATTGAGCCCAAAGCGGGCTGGACAGCAAGCTACAAATCAAATCCATGCATCTGGAGCATAAGACTCACCAGCTTGGTCTTATTTAAGAATCCCCACACTGGTACTCTCTGCAATCCTGACCCCCTTCAGGATGCTTCGTTTAGAGAGAACACAGCATTCTTCTCTCAAAAATCACATAAACCCCAGAAACCAGGGATGCTGGCAGCTGCTTGGATAATTTGGCTGACTGAGCATGACTTTGATTCATTTATTTTTTGAGAGGGAAATATCTGGCTCAACTGGAGACTAATTCCCTCCCTCTCCTGAGATTGTCTTTAATAGCTAAATTTCAGCTCTCTCCCTTGCTCTCATACCTCTGGAAACAATTGAATCAATTCCTTGTTTATGAAATGCCTGTGTTTATGTACAGTTGACAAAATAAAACCTGTCTTCTATTTTTCTGCCAGATCTCAACAACATCAGTCTTCGAAGAAAATTTTCACTTTATTTTGTGTGTTTTTCTCAATCTCCAGTCGCAAGCAAGAGACACCTTTAAAGAAATGGGAAATGAAGTCCAGAGTGACATACACATTAAGGAATTTGGGTTCTGACCTAAATCTATTTTTCATCCAAACCTGAATCCAAATACACTTTATTTTCAGAAGCTGATAGCTGGAGCTGGACTTGAAACACACCACATAGGTTTCTTTATCACAGATACAGGGCCTGAAGGTCTGCTTTAGTAGCTGTTTTTCAGATGTCTGCTGACCCCCACATCCCTCTAGCTGAGATACATTTTCTCTGCCCTTGGTCATCTATGGTGAGGGGAGATCATGCTCTTTCAGGCTGAACAGCAGGAGGGCACAGAGCAATCTCTCCTTGCAGGAAGGCTTCCCCTTATCTGTTCTCAACGTCTGCTTGGGGTGAGAAGAATCACAGCAGGACCTCACAAATCTTTAAGGGGATCAGATGGTAACTTGTTTTCATGAAGTTTTTCACCTGTGTCCCGAAAATGCCATTATTTGATACTGGAAAAGCACCTCACATCTGACAGGCACACCTGAGAGTGAGGCGGAAGGAGCTCACCATGGACAAGGAGGACTCGGATGCTCCATGTGGAGAACCCAAAAGTTGTGCCTCTGTGTCACATTCCATGTATGCTCTCCTGCTCCAGAGAGATTTCGAGACCAAGAAATTAAAAATATATTTCTTATACTTGTCCAATGTAAAAGTGACAATGGTTCAGCTCCCGAGTGGTTTAATCAGTTCATCTTCATGCTCTAATGTCAGGCTGGCAAAACACCCCAGCTTCTCCCAGACCCAGGGCAGAAGCACAGCTCAGCACTAATATTCATGAGTTTTGGCCCTCCCAATCAACCTTTGGCCCTTCCACCTCGTCGTGCTGCCAGCAGCGTTCCCAGGGCTCGGGGCAAGTCATTGCCTGTGCTTCACACGTGTGTCCCTGAGGCTTTGATGTCACCAGAGACCTGACTGGCACCGCTGCTCTGTCCCAGTCCCTCCCAGAAAGAAGCATGGGTTTTGATAGGAAAAACGAGCGCACACACAGAGCCCTTCTGGCACAACCACCGTGCCTTTAATTCACATTCTCCGTTTGTTTGAAATAACATCATCATGCAGACAAGCTGTAAATTCAGTTCTGCCAAAAAATCAAGTTAATCCCTGCCTTTCTTAGTGCTCATCAGACAGAGTTTGCTCCTGGCTTTCTGGCTCTGGGAAGGAGCCTCCAACAGGTTTTCTGCACCCTGAGGTACCCGACAGCCAGTCATATCAGGGAACTTCTTCTGGGAAAGCAACTAAAGAAAAAAACTTCTCATGCCAGGATCTAGGCTGTGGAGAGTTACCTTGGGCAGTTTTTACTAACTTGTGGATTTTGAGTGCCTGGTGAGGTTGTGAAACACTTACATAGGTGGTTTTGTGTTAGAAGAAACAGTTTTAGTCAGCAGCAACAAGGAACCTTCCATGTGGGAATTGAGACAGACCTCGGTTGGAAAGAGGTCGCACTCTTCAGGGGAGCTGCGAAATGTCTTTAATTGCTTTCAGCACTCAGTCCCTGCATCGTGGGTGCATTTTTTAGCTCTGCAGCTGGTAACCACCAGCACATCTCACTTCTTGCCTGGAGGGACTGAGCTGCTGCCGTATGGACTGGCTGGAAACTGGTCCCAGCAAGAGGGAGTTCAAAAAGTACCAGAACATTTAAATAAAATACCGTGAAAAGGAGCCTTATCTTCTGTCTGATTGAATGTGCAGCTATTTTTACCTTGGCATATCTAATTTTTATGTGAAATCTAAGGTAAACACACCGCAGAGGGAAGGTAGAGTAGTTTCAGCCAGGAGTAAACTTCACAGAGGTAACTCCAAGGAGGGGATAATCTTACCCTTGTCCAGTTTGTTTGGAAAGAAAATTGAACTTGCTTGTTCTCATTGTGTGTTTACCCATTGTGTTCGTATTGGTTCTCAGTGGTGCAAAGTACGGCTTTTTCTGCCTCACAAATCAGTCTATAAACATGTTCACTTGCTTTTGCTACTTAACTTTAAGTGATTAAAAAAACCCCAAACAAAATAAACAAACCACAAAATCCAGCCTATCTTTGCAAAAAGAACATTTTCAGCCGACTCTTCCTGTGAATAAAAGGAGAAGCTGAGCTCTATATAGCAGTGAAAAAGACACTTTATTTCTACTTCTTGTGAACATTCATGGTACAGCCTGTGCAGAAGCAGGAATATTTTCTGCCCCATCTCACTGAGGTTCCTGTCACAATCAGCAGTGCAGCCCCCCTCCCCTTGTTTGAAGGGAGAGATGTTGTTCCTACAAGGCAGGTGGATGAATCAATAATGTTCAGGATTAGCCAGATGTGCAGCCTTGTAAAACCCATTGCTTAAAGGTGTTCCTACTCTGGAGACCAATAATAAAAGTGAAAAACTGGCCATGCCTGTGACTAATCCAGTGGTTTGATACAGAGTAAAGTGATAGTGCAGATATAAATGCTACTTCTAACAGATGTTAAACCCACATCTATGGGAACATTTACTGGTGGCTGTATCTATTGGCCGATTAACCATTTACAGAAATATAACAATAACATCATAATCCTTTACTGCCTATTAAAAGTCCTGCGGTGTGAACTATTCCAGGAAAAAGGCATCTCACCTTTCTTTAAAGAATAAGCTGATGGGATTTTTTAATTTTTTTTTTTATTTCCTTGGAAATGTGCTGTGGATGGTACAAACCACACTGATGGAGGGAAGAGGACATGTGTGAGGTATCCGTAGCTGGTAGGACTTAAGTGACACGGCCATCACTTTTCCTGCCTTCTTGATCCTTGTTCTCACGGAACATCAGCGAGAGCAGGGCAGTGAGGCTTTGAGGTCTGCCCTCAGCGATCACTTAGCTATGATTTTTGAGCCAGATGACCACAGAGTGTGCAGGGTGAGATGAAAGGACTGGCGAGGGGACCCTGCCTGGCTCCTTCAATGCTTAAAGATGTTCTCTTGGGAAAAGCTTATCCGAGCTGAATCCACGGAGCCAACACACTTCCCTGTGAGATTTGCAGGGGCTCCAGACCCTGCTGGTGCCACCACAAGGCTGCTTCTTACAGCATTTATTTCCACTTCTCCCAGCTAGGGATATCATGGAAAAGAGAGGGTAAAAAACCCCGACACAGGCAAATATTTCCTTTTGTACTCCAGGGCTGTGGAGGTGGAACGCGCTTTCCCCTGTTGGTTTTTCCTCGTCCCTCACCTCCCAGTCCTCCTCAGCATTTCCTCCCTCTCCATGGTTACTCCACACAAACAATTTCCCCGCTGGCAGGGCCGATGCAAAGCTGCCATAGATACGCAGTGCAGATGCAGCGTGTGACTCACCGTGGTGACTCATCTGGAGCGAGATGGTGACAAGCCATCCCTGTGAGTCAGCAAGCCCGGCTTGCTGCTGAGCTCACACCTACAGCGAGTGGAAGCACATCCCAGTGACTTTTGTGGAAACCCAGGGAGTCCTGCATGGGTGGCCCCGATGGCTCACTCAGGCGGGAGCTGGAAATCGGGGGAGGAAAAGTCGCAGTCAGTTGCTGGCACGGGGAGAGAGGTTGTGTAATGAGGGGGTTGCCACTGTGATCAGACGTGGGATTCAAGCCTGAGCCCACCCAGGGTGAGAGCTCAGCCCTCAGACATCGGAAACTAAAATTCTGGCACCTGAAGGAGGGTGCCAGGCTGCAGGTAGCAGAGGGAAAGCCACATGATTGGCATCCCTCTTTTCAGGCAGAAACAAGTTTCATAAGAATTTCCTTAAGTTTCCTTAAGAATTCTCTTAAGGTTCTGTCACTAACTCAGCCACAGCTCAAATGTGTCCTGAGTCTGTACAGTCTCAGCATCCTCAGGGTGCTCGGAATTCTCCTCTAATTACTTATTTCCCATAGATTCACAGACATGAGATCATCATTCACAATAGTTCAAGCAGCCTGCCCCAAGATGATTAGGATTTCATGGTGACAGATTAAAGCAAATTTTGCTCAACAATGTAATCAGTTACTACAATGGACAAACAAAGGATAAAGGGATAAAGAAGGCAGATACAGCATAGCAAAGTTACTTGTGGAACTGATAGGAACTGTAGGCAAATGTTAACACAAATGGAAATAAACCCAGTGTAAAACAAGGAAACGTACAAGCTTACAATCAAAAGGGAATTATAGTGTTGTTTTCTCTGTGTTTTTTTTTTTTTTTTTTTTGTGGTTTTGGTTTTTTTTGGTTTTTTTTTTTTTTTTCCTTAAAGGATAATAGGGAAATTGACTACTAGAAATTTGGCATAAGTGTTGTGACTTAATTTCATGCAAGGCTGTGGCATCTGCTGGTGGAGGACATTGTACGAATGCCAGCTTAGGGACAGAAATGCAGTTGGGCCATCAGATCCCTCTTTTACTTCTTAAGAAATAATTAAAAATATCCTCATCTAGCTGAAACAGATGGCTACAATCACACCATTTTGTCTTAATCTGAATAAGGAAAAATTGTTTCCTGGCTGCATGACACTCAAGCTGTTCCTCTTAGCCTTTTCTCCAGGAAAAGCCACAAACACTTCACACCTTTGACATTCTCAGGCTCTACATACTGGCCAGACTGACTCATGCTACATTTCCCTAAGACGTCCATAAAAGGGTTAGGCTTAAACAGGGTGTCTAAAGCCCTTCCAGGTAATCATTTGTGGATTGGTTTGGTCATGGCAGATCCAACTTGTACTCACTCCACTCTGTTTGCTGAGCAATGCTGGGCCAGAGCTGCAATGCTCAACATGCTGGCTCACATTCAGAGAACCCTGCAGCTCAGCTCTACCTTCATCCAGGCTTCTCTGCTGCCACAGGGGTTGGTTTGTGGGATGATCTTAAGATTCAGGACTATTTGGGGGCACGTCCTTAACCCCCAGCATCCTGCAGGGAGGAGGCCATGGTTGTAGTGCCTGGGTACCTCCAGCTCTTAGCCTGCAGCAGCATCTCCTCCTTTTCAGTGAAGATCTATTTCCAAATCTACATTGTCAAGCTCCAAAAGGGGTTGGCTCACAGCCTGTTGAAGAGGGGAGATAAAGTTAGATGATCCCTTACGGGCCATGAAATGCTCCATGAAGCTTTGTAGGAGGTAGAATATGAACCTCCCTCAAACAGACTTGCTGTGGCTGCCTGGGGAATGCATTTCTCATTACGATTGCTTTTGGTATTGATGAGCAAGGGATTCTTGGAGAGAATTGCTCCTCTTCTCTATTGCATTTAAAGCCCTTCTTCACTTCTCCACTGTGCCGTGTCGTGGCTGTTGTGGTGACACCATTGTGATGACACTGTCATGGTGACCCTCTTGCTATTCACCACCCTCAGAGCACCTGCATTGGTTCCAGACCAACTGCACCTTGCTGGATTCCCTTTTTGTGCCCGTGCTCCTCTCCACACTGGCAGGAGATGATGCCTTCCCAGAGGAACGGCTCGCTGGGTGGAGATGGAGGAGCAGGAAGGCATCTTGCAATGGGGAGAGCAAAACCCATCAGCTGCTGCCAAAGCTGATATGGTGCAGCAGAGCATGGGTTCATTTTTGTGCTTTCCAGAGGGCAATCAGCAAACTGAGATGTTAAGTGGACTTGGGTGGAGAGGGATGGCCTGATGCATAAAAAGAGCAGGGATGAAAGAGGAGAAGCTCTCCTGGTAAAAGTGGAAGGGTGCAGGTATCCTTCAGACCACTTGTCAGCCTGGAAGTCATGGACTGCTTCCAAGAGGACCAAGAGTGGTAGCTAAGAAATGTACAATATTTATTTTGCTTTGTGGGAGTCTGCTGCACAGCTGGAAAATGTAATTAGGTCCTTGTGCTGTAAAATGGGCTGCACAAATGCTGCTCCAGGCTGAGATTAGAAGGGGAGTCTGGGAAAAGGTTAGGCACAGGCTGTGCTGCAGTGGAAACATGCTTGTTGTAAGTCTAAGAGGATAAGATTTGTTCCAGAAGCCACTTCTTTTGACCCCAACCATTTTCTTGCTACGTCCAAGGCAACCAGAACAGTTTGTTATAAACCTGGAACAGATCTGTGCCCATCACTTTGGGTGCAGAGCTCAACCATTCCTACAGGCTGAAGATCAAGCAGGATAAATTGTGAGATTGAATGAAGGGGCAGACTTTGAGGAAGAGAATCTCAAGCAATGGGTCCACCCACACAGAAGATAAGAGGGGATTAAGAAACAGAGCTGAAAGAGGACAGTATGTAAGCAAGGAAGGTCCCTTTCCTGGGAGAGATCCCAGCTTTGCTGTTCCTGCGTGTCCTGTGATGTCAGCTGCTGCTGCTGCTGCCGGAATGTTCCTTCCAGAGCCAGGTGAAGGATTCATAACATTTTGTTTCCAGCGTTCTACAGAGCACACAGAGTACTGTGCTCTGGCAAAGCCTCCAAACTGGAGATAATCACCTGTCACTACCACGAGTCATTCCTTGGAGCTGCCAAGAGCTGTACCTTCATCTATATGTTCAGATTTTTCTCTCTAGATGTAAGTGGGTACCATCAGTACATTTCCATATAAAGAAGCTCTTGTTCTTACATCGCTGCTTTGATTTTGTTTTTGTTTTTGTCGTAACCTGGAGAAAATACAACAAAGAGCAATAGTGAGGTTTCAAAGCCAAGCACCCTGGTGCTAGAAGTGCCAGAAGTCAGGCTGCTCACATCAGTTCAGCTTGATCTCCTATTTTGATTTCTTTTTACAAGACCCTGCATATTTCAGCAGAGGGGCCCAACCTCACTCAGCAGGCTGGTTGGACAGTGAGTCAGGCCATAAAGCAAACACTTTTCTCTGGTGATTAATGCACACCGTGGGTATCCAGGAGAGGTGAATTATAGTCTTGGCTTTGCTACCACCTTTTGTTTGATGTTGAGTTGGGTGAGATGGTATCATAATGGAACGGTACGTGGTGGCTGAATTATGGCGGGGACTCGACAGCATGAATTATGGCCTTCTCCATTGTAGCTTTTTTGGTCTGTCTTTTGAAATCTTTGCCTTCCTGCAACTCAACTTTTTCATAGCACACATTGTCCTGCAGGACTGGGTAGATCCTTGCTTTTTTTTTAGCGTCCTCAAAAGAAAACAGCCTCTGGGTGATCTGACTGGGGCTGCTCATTGTGATCATTCTCCACTTGAGGGCGATGTGACCTGGTCCACTGCACACAGGAGGCAGCTCGGGGTGAAATTAAAGCGAGAGAATTTGGCGTATAACGCTGCGTGTCTGAATGAAGACTAGGCTCTCCCCCACTGTGTCTGGTGAAGAGTCATTCAACAGAGCCAGGGGAGCTGGGAGGGAAAATCAGTTTTTCCTAGAATGGACAGGCACCAGCTGAGCACATGTATCATTCCCTCAGTTTGTGGGGCGGGGAGGGGCGGTCACAACTCGCTTCCCACCGCCTTGGTGTCTTTGAGGTGGTCTCAGGACTCCAGTATGGGCTCCAGCTCTGCCCCAGAAGGGTCTCCCAAAGAAGAGACCCAGGCGAGTGCTTGCACCTGACATCTGTGCACAGGTACGCGCCAATCTTGAGACGTATCAGGTGTCCACTGAACAATCAAATCGAGGCCCAGATCTCTGCTCACAATTCTGGGAACTTGGACATTTAGCTCAGGTGAAGGCAGGGGCACGCAGCTGCCTACATTTAAGGGTCTTGTTTGCAAGATAAACTCTGCCCGGAGTTATTTATGTCATCAAAGAAGGGAAGATGTCCAACTGGGTGTGGAAATGCAGGACATTTTTGCTGGGGGGACTGCATATCCACCTCTCAGGCAGACTGTGAGTTGTGTGTCAGGATCTCAGACCAAGAAGAAGCTGATGAAGTTGACTGAAAATACAGATGACTCTCCACTGCCAGGTTGCACAGTGAGATTTTGCTACAAAATATGTGGCAACAGGGCTTTTTAAAGATATAAATCTTGGTTTTGCAAAAGCCTGTAATAATCCCTATGGCAAGAAATGTACTTCAGGCTTCTGCAGTCAAGATATACACTCTCTTTTTGTAGTCCAGCAAAGCTAGACTCCAGGAATATGGGAATATGCAATGACTGCCTGATAAATGTTAGTTGATTTAAATAATTCACCTTAGTTGTGTCTGGCTTATCTGTCAGCTTGATCAGCATTTATCTTTCTTGTTTGCAGGCAAGCAGGAGAGAAATATTATTGATGGAAACATTTCAGTCCACTTAAAACTACATGAAACTAAATCAGTGTTACAGAGGCAATTGAAGCAGACATTTCTAATTAGCAGCAGCTTAAAACACAGCAAAGGTCTGTAATGAAATAAATAGATCACCATTGTCCCCAGCATTAGGGAAAGTGGTGTTGGGCACCACTTGGGTGTTCATGCATCTTCCTGGAGCCTGCCTCCCGTGACCATGTTCAGAGTCTTTGCTAGTTCAGTTCCCTCCCTAAAGCAGTTTTTCATGCATGTTACTTGCAGTTTTTCAAACAGAAGGGTTTATATTCTGCATTACTGCGTGTGAGTGTTGTTCAAGGGTTTATATTCTGCATTACTGCGTATAAGTGTTGTTCAGATGTGGTGAGAACGGCACACAAAGTTTTGGGTCTCTGGGGACAGGAAGAGATCAGGTCCCAGGTCTGGGAGCAGAGCCCAGAACTGCAGACTTTTATCTCCTTGAAGCCGGTTGAAGCTTAGTAACAAATGTGGGGTCCCACACCTCCTCTGTGGGTATCCATCTAATCTCATTCCTTGAGTCTGGTCGTCTTCTGGTGGCTGATTTAATAACGCTTGGGTTGAGCTCGAGCAGGAAAGGATTTGGTTTCTCTGAAAAAAAAAGAAAAAGAGGAAACTAAAGTGCTTTCATTTATGTGTTAGTGGGTTAAGGAAATGATTCTGGGATCATTTGTTTCACATGTGCCTCTATGTCATTTCTCAGACAGACAAGGTAGTGCTGTTCTCTTAGCCTTTAATACGGGACAAAAGTAATAAGAAGAGGGAATTTGTACAGGAAAAACAAATTCCAAGGGGGAAATTTCAAGCTGGCCTGCAGACCTCATTCCCTCTCAGGACTGTGGAGATGCCAAGAGCTGGGCAGAGCTTGGAACAACTGGAAATTGTGCTGGCTCTGGCAGAGGTGACCCTTCCAAACACACTTTGAGGGACTCCCCAATTTTGGCTGTGATCTTCCATTTCCTTCCCAGACTCACAGCAATAGTTCTGCTCACCTGCATCCCAGGGAAGCCATCCAGAAAGCGCTGGCACCGTGGTGGCTGACCCTCCAACCATCTGCTGGTAACAGCAGGAGCCTCCTGGCTGCCTTGCTGTGGGAAGCACACTGTGACATTCCTGCAAGAGGGACTTCTGCTGAGCCATTGCCCTGCAGAAGGATGATTTTATCAACCGTGTCTCAAAAACTTCCACTCTAGTGCTGAAGATAATGGGAATACACATTCCTGCTGGCCCGCTTGCTGCTGATTTGACATCATGCCACGTGGGGGAGGTGTTGGAAATAGGCAAATACACAGAACTAAAAAAAAAAAAAAAAAAAAAAAAAAAAAAAATTAAAAAAAAAAATCACTCGGAGTTGAAAGGGAGGAGAGCCAGGAAAGGAAATACCTCAGGCAGAGAATTACTACTTCTGTATCAAAGCCAGCAACTCCTTACTTTAATATTTAACACCCAAGAGAGCTGAGGGGGAGGATGCTGAGAATGGGTGAAATTTTTCAAAGGAGCCCAATTTCTGGTGATTTTCCTTGGGTACATTTTCTCTAGTAAGTATTCAGTTTGATGAGAAATGTGACTTTTGGTCATCAGAAGCACATTTACATGTTCAAACTGCAGATTGCTGAACAATTTCAGCTGGAAAGCAAAGTGTGAAGAGTGGCTGGAAGGGGAAGTGACATCAACCCCTCCCACCAAAATCCAGCACTCATTGCTGCTGCTGTTCTCACTTAAAAGTCAAAGTGTTTAACTCTGGGTCAAAGGGAATGTTTAGCTCAGGAGAAGAGAAGGCAAAAGGAGTAAGGCAGCTTTTTTGCTATGTTTAAAGGAGGGATACTGAGAAGACACATTTAACAAAGGATGATGAAATGGACACAAGCTGCATCAGGGGAAACTCATTCTGGGTGTAAGAAAAAGCATCAGTGAGTGCACCGAAGCACTGGAACAGAAGCCCAGGGAGAGGGAGCAGTCTGCATCTTCACAGAGAATCAAAAGTCAATGGAGCAAGGCCCTGAATAACTGGAGATGACCTTGAACCCAGACCTGCTTTGATCAGGGCACTGCACTGCGGACCTCCAGAAGTCCCTGACAACCCAAATTATTCTCCAGTTCTGTGAAGCTGAGATTGAATGAAATGAGGAAAAAAAAGTTCCCCGTTTTCCTGTCATTCCTCCCCCTTCAGCACAGCTGGAGGCTGGCATTCATGTGCTTTGCCATGCTCTTTGCCTTTCATACTTGTGGCCCATACACAGTCCTAATATCCATTTCAGCTGCTTTGCTTAATCAATTAAGCTGGTTTGAAGTTATTTCAATCCCCAGTGATGCTGTCTGCCTCAGTGACAGTAAAATCAATTGCCCTGCAACAAGAAGCACTCTTACTGTACTGCCAGCACTTATGGGGGTGTCTTTGATGCTGCAGGGGCAGGGAAACAAGTGAGACAAGGACCAGACAAGGTACAAGGTTTACATCTTACCCAGGGAAAGACAAAGGAAGAAGTTATCGGGAGGGTTGAAGCTGGTTGTCACGGGGACATGGCACATGCCCTGGGATCTACTCCCTCTCTCTGCTGCCTTAACTTACCTTGTTGGGAGGAATGGTATCTGCTGAGGGTGCTGGATCCAGGCTAAGGGAGGCCAATCCTCTTATCCAAACCAGTATCATGACAGCTCACCTGCACCTTGTAAGGAGTTGTAACCATATCTTCTTCTTAGACGGAGCAATTTTATTTTATTTTTCCTGTTTGCAAGTTGTGTGCAGGAATCCAAGAGTCACAGTTTAGTTTTGGGGCAGGGAGATGTGGGGTCTTTCTCTTGGTGCCAACCCCTTATAAATTCTGGAGGTTTTGAGTGGAGAACTCTTTCAGAGTTCAGAATGGGGTTTAGACTGCACCAGAGGCAGGAAGGTGAAATGGTTCATTGCAACTGGTGATAAGAAGGCAAATGCCTTTATTGTGCTTGGATATTGTGGGGCTCCAGGCTTGATCCTACCCACTACCCACCCATCCTATCCAGTGCATGAGACCACAGACTGGCTTTGCTTGGCCTGAGGTCACCTCCCATCCCTCTGGGTATCTGGAGGGCGAGGAAACAGCCAGGACACAGAGTTAAACAAAACACTCACTGCCATGTGTGTCTTTTTCTGCACTGGCAAAAGCCTGGTTTGAGTAGATCCAGAAGGCTTTTGTCCCAAATATTTACAATTACTCTGCTAAAAGGAGCTGTCGGATGTGACCTGGAGGGCTCCCCTCCACCTCTTTGCTTGAGAGAGATCCAAAACCATGCAAGGGAGCTGGAGTTCCTGCCAGGCTGGTCTCTGCCTGGGGGAGGGATGAAAGCAAAAGAACAGCAGACAGCAGATGTCCTTGATATTATTTAATCCAGCCTGCCGTGGGGGCAGGAGAAGAACCTGTAACAAATGGACCAGCTGAAGCTTCTGCTGGGAAACAGCTTCCTAGAGCTCTTGGAAAAGTCTGAGTCATGGAGTGTCCAATTCAAACCCTGACTTGCCGTGGGTCAATGCATCTTCTTCGACTTCACTGCAACCGGCAAGGAGAGGGGGAATGCTGGTCCTCTGTCATTTACTGGAGGAGGGTATGTTTCCTCTGGAGTCTTTGAGTCTCCTGGTGGATCACAGGGAAAATGTTATTGCTGCCCAGTGCTGCTCTTCTGTGCTTTTCAAAAGAAACTGTGCAAAAATGTTCTTTCTTTTATTTGTAGAGTCTGTCTCAGTAGGACTTCATTGGTGTCTCTCCTCTTAAATTCAGAGACTTTTTCTTGGCTTAAAGGTAGCTCATAATTGACTTACAGCTGCCTCTCCACAGGATATTGCTGTATCGTATTCCCTTTTATGCTGCTGCGTTGTGGAAACATTCCTGTGAATTTCGGGGGAAAGGAAGAATGAAAAGGTGAGAGTGGGATAGAAATCTACCTCCATTTGGTCCTGAGTCTTCTGCTGCTTACCCCAAGGATCAGAAGAGATCAAGCTTTGTCCTGACAGGGACTGTCATTAATAAGAGCTATTTAGTGATGTAGGGGACCTTTGCTTGAGTCTAGATAAATACTGTTCCTCAAATATTCTTGAAAAGTCACTCTTGCTTTGGCAAATGGTGTTTGTGCCTCCTTGACTGTATCCAGAGGACAGTGAGAGAAAGATCCTTGCATTCAGCCCTGGCTGCATTCCCATCCTAACTCACGGTGTTATAAGAGCCAGTCTTGAGTGCCCATGCAGAAAGCTGTGGCTTGCATCTCTCTGTGGATTTACTGACCACTGAACAGTGAAGGGGAAGACAGTTCCAAGGCTCCAAACTCATCCTGTAAAAGCCAGAAGCGTGCTAGCAAACCCCGAGCAGTGGGAAGCCAATGCTAACTGCATTAGCTACAATGCCAGGGGCTGGCCAGCCCCACTCATCAGGCCAAAGCTGATCTCCCGGAATGGTCAGGGAGGCTGCTCCCCCCGTGGAATGGGGTTATACGAGCAGGTGTAGGGAGCAGCGTTTATGATGGAGCGCAGGAGCAGCTGGAGGCCCCAGCACCGATCGGGTTTCTTGGCTTGGCCCTCGATCACACATCAGGGATTGCCAGCGCTGCTTGCTCCGGTTCAAGTCAGATAAGAACATCTGCCTTCTTCTGCTGCCCTCCATGGATGACACATCAAAACTGGCCCCCAGCATAACTCTGGTGCAGCTGAATGCTGTTCACCTCTCTGGACAGTTTGGTCTGGTGTGTTGTGAAGTGTCAGAGCTTGAATTCCCACTGCCACAGCATCTGATGAGGGAGCTGGTGGAGGACATGTCTTCATCACACTTCACATGATCCCACTTCCCCTCCCTGGCTTCAGCTTCCTCCCGACTACAAAAGGCATTTTCATTACATTCATCTGTGGGCAGATGGAGATTTTTCTGGGATGTAGATGCAAATGGACCTCATGGCTGTGGCTGTACCATGCTGCTTGAGCTTCTCCAGACTGGCACCAATGCTTATTTGAGGCTGTTCCCTTGAACAGGCTCTGCTGTACCTCTTTTTTTCTAATACACTGATGGCATGGATGTCTGGCCTGATAAATGCTATGGTAGAAATCTATGAGATGAGAGTGCTGAGGCATCCTTGTACATGAAAGCCTTTCCTCTTGTGACCATGAGCAGGAAGACTGGTGACCTGGGGAAGCAGCCTCCACACAGTGACCAGTTGAGCATGGCATGTACTCCACAAGCCTCTGTGGAGTGCTGCCAAGCAGCATCTGCTGCTGATTCAGAACTGTCCAAGTCCTCCGAGTCATTTCTGAGTGGGCACAAAGAGTCCTGCAGCACTTTATGAAAAAGCACAGCTGTCCCAAGCTGCATCACGAGATGACAGTGAGTACTGCCAGGTTGTGACACGAGAAACCATGTGAGTGACATGGCCAGCATTATGATGCTCTTGTCTAAATGCACTGATTCAGTCTTGCACTAAATGGCAAAGCTACAGAGAAACTTCACACCAGCAAATGCTGGTGAATGGGGGTGGGCACAATTCCTGAGTCAACTGGAGTTCCTTGAGGTTTCTGGTCAAAGTGTCATGACTGTTCAGCCAGGAGGCTGGGGAAGAAAAGGCTATCAGCATTACACAGTGGTATCATTTAAAGCCATAACTCCAGGGACTGTAGCTGACTGGCCGGGCAGGGGCTGCTGAAGAGCTGTGATACAAGACAAGCTGACCCAGAGAGCAGCTCAGCAGAGAGGCACGTGTCACTGGCCTGGCAGGGTGGGTGAGTGCTTGGGAAGCTGTAGCTTTATCTCCTCCGAGATGCCTTGGCTGTGTGTACAGGACGTGGCGTGCTGCCAGGGCTAGAGACAGCTCTGCCCTGGAGGGAGCGGGGCTGTGGGGGATGAGCCGAAGCTTTGGCTGGTCTGGCGCAGCTCATGGCTGGGCTGTTTGCTCAGGAGCTGCAGAAAATGCAAATGCTGGTGGTCTGGGGGGAGATCTTTAGGGCTGAGAGCAGCCAGGATAGGTGGGTGCATCAGCTACTTCTTGACTGGTAAATGATGCAGGTCCTGAGCTTGGACTCCCACAGCAGCACAGCTTGCCTGCTGTTAGATGGCCCTTGGCACGGTCCTACTGGCATTTCCCAAGTGGTTCCCAGGCACAGTTTGGGGATTATCCCAGGCTGTAGCCATCCCCAACAGCCATCAGTGATGTGGCTGTCCTTTAAAAAGGACAAGAACAGCTTAAAAGGATAGATGAGCTGAAAAAGGGTCTCGTACCCACCCTGTTGTTTGGTACAACCAGGGTAGTGCCAGGGTGCAGAATGGGGTCTGGAAGCCTCAGGACTCCTGGATATCCATTGTGCACTGGAGTCACTCCACATCATGGCCTCCTAGAGATTCCTCTGCTTGCTTATAGTCACCTCTGAACTCTCCCCGACTTCTGTCAGTTAACACATGCACTCCCCAGCCCTGCAGATGCTCAGGAAAATTCAAACTAGGTGGGATCCACACCAGGAAATAGCAGCTGAACCCTCTGTATCACTAATCCCCTGCAAAGCAGGACTTCATTCGAGCACTTCTGGTTTATCCTGATTTAAACATCCTGACAGTGGTGCTGCCCTGTGGCTCTGGAGAAGCTCCACCGTTTAACAGCACTTTGCAAACATACAAGCTGCAAAATTTCCTGGTGCCACTGGGGCTGCTTGAGAAAAAGCAGCGAAAAACTGCTGCTGGCTACTGTACTACAGCCCAGCAGAGCTGCAGGAGGCAGGCCGGCCTCATGGTGTTGTCACAGAGCTAAAATTGATGGATAATGGGGCTAACAAAGTAAAAGAAAGCTCTTCCTCGCGCTGCCTGGGGAACAGGAAACTCTGCGCGGCGAGCGCGTGGAGGTGAACAAAGCGTTAAAGCCTGGCAGAGCAGCTGCTGCTGACCTTCTGGTCCCAGCACCGCTAAACAAAGCTCCTGTTACAGCTGAACTTTAGTACCAACTTCTGCTGCTCCAGGGATCCTCGCAAAAGTACAATCTGAGCCGCAGTAACACGGGCTGAGTGGTGGGTAAGGCACACAAACAGGGTTTCTGCAGGGTGGTGATGCCCACAGAGCCCACCGTGTCCCCCCTCCAGCTCCCTCAAAAGCCACCCTCTGTTGTCATCCGCGCTGGAGGGCTCCTGAAATTGAAAGCTGCAACCAGACAAAGGTTTTTGGTAGCCAGTGGTCAATATAGCCACCATTTCTCCGAATTTCCAAACAACCTTTTGGCCTAGCCACCATCCTGCAGTGATGAGTTCTGTGGATGCACTATGTGCACTGAGAAAATGTGCTTACTTTTGTGCCTAAAATGTGCTTAATTGCAGAATTTTGGCATGCTCCTGGGTCCTCTGGAATGGGGAATAATGTACAACTGTTTAATATTAATATTTCTCTTATTATTCATGGCTTTACAACCTCTAATATCATATCCTCAGAGAATTCTTTCCTTTCAGAGGAAGAATTGAAAGCCATTCAGTCTATTCCCACATGGGAGCCCTCCATAACCTAAACTTAATGCTGCACATCCTTGCTGTCCTCCTCCATTACTTCCACAGAAAACAAAATTTGAGGCACTTCTCAGCAGAAGTTTTACAGGTATGGTCCAGCTCTTAGTGGGACATAAAGATGTGAGAAGCATTTTCAACCCATGGCATTTCACATCCTCTCCTGGGGATGATGATGGAATTACGCACCACTGAAAAAAAATGCATTTATTTCTGTGTGAGACTTGATAAGAAGGATGAGACAGACTGGACAAAATACATCTGGAATCTCCTTGTGCCCACAAACTGTGAGGAAGAAAATAATTTGTCCTGCAAAATAATAGATAAGACTCAGCAGATCTAGATGGGTGTGTAGCCTGGTTGTGGCACAGAATAAACAAACAGGGCAAAACCCAACAAGTTTGGATTGAAATAGTAATAAACATCTTGATGCTTTCTGCTTGAAGCTGAGCTCAGTTGTGGTGCCCAGTTTTGACAATTTGAGCTCAAAATTTTCCCTTTTCCAGCCCAGTGCTTTTGCTGCATGTAGGCCCCAGTGGGGTCAGTCCCAGAGCTCTCCACTGTTGGCTTTTTGCTTTTCAGGGCAAGAGCTCTTCTGTCCCTGTCCTTGTTGTCCCCGGACTGTTGGCCTTACATTGACAGGAGGGTGAGGGAAGGTGAGCATTGTTCCTCACCTCCTGCAAGCTCCAGGGATGCATCTTGGGAAACAGGTGGGTTGGAAGCAGAGATTTACCTAATAGTACTCATTGGTAGGGGTGTGTTTGAGGCCAACATTAAAATCAGCTCGTTATTGTTTCTTTGGCCTTGGGAAAGCAGGGAGCTTGGAAGGAAACGGAACTTATTGCTTAAGAAGCTGAGAAACTCTTTGGACTTTCTTATTCCCTCGCAGCCCAGTGATAAGAAGTGTCTCAAAGTGGTAGAGCTCTCAAGGCCATGGCATGTGTGCATTTTGAGTGTGCAAATTACCTTATTGGGTCATTCTGGGCATGGAATTCCTTGTTTTGGTGTGGCTGGTACCTTCAAGAAAGCAGTGAGTAACAGGGAAAGTGTAGACTGCTTCTCCTATGACATTTTACAAACAGTGACAGTGGACTTATTCCATCTGAGCAGGAGAATCCCTGAATCCCCTCAGGAAAGGCAGTAAACAGTAATTTTATCATGTATTTTTTAAAAGCTGTGTGGTTTTGTCTTGGATCAAACCACAGTTGGTGGAAATTGGTTTCACCAGAGAGCCTCTGCAATATTTATTACTTGGGGTACCTCTTCACCTTTCAAATGAAGTCCAGACCAGGCTCCACACTGATGTTGCCTTTGGATGGAGCAGCACCAGAGCTTGGAAATCACTTTGCTTACACTCCAGGTGAGAGATGCAGCCCTCACTTTGCACGAAGAATTTGTGGTTGAGGCCATGAAGTCGTGCAAGGAGAATAATCCTGTAGAGGAGATCAGTCTGGGAACACGGACTGTGGGGCAGCTCCTTCCTCTGCCAGGACACCCACCTTTGCCATCAGGAATCAAGGCAGGGCAGTGTAACCTTGCCACTGCTCCTGGCTGAGTCACACCACCCCTGGGGCTTTGCCCCAGTTCCCGGGATTTCACAAATCCTCACCTTCCCCTTCGAAAACCTGTGAACCTGACGGTTGCTGGGGAAAACTTGAAAGCGTGGTGCAGGCATAATTGGAAAGCTTAAAGCCTCAAAATTTACACTAAAAGCTGTCAGTTCTTGGATTCAGAAACCTGCTACGGGTGGGCGCGGGAGGAGGCAGGCAGCGGCACTGATGCTTTTAGCAGGAACGCTGCCAGCATTAATATTAACAGAGCCACCACGGTCCAGGACTTCATTTGCATTTGCTCTGTGACAGAACTCATCCCAGAGCGGAGTCTCTCACAGTGCTGCAGACGTGATGGATGAGACAGCTCTGTCCCAGGAAGCTCCTGATCCAAGTACAAGGGCTCTGACTTGCAGAACGTTCTCCACACCCACCTCACCCTGACCCTGTCCCTCATGTTGCAGCTCCCCAACCAGCCTGCCTGGGTTACCAAAGCTAATGAATGTGGGGGTCTAATTTAAGTGGCTGGGATGCAATTAGCTCAGCACCTCACTGAGAGTTTGGGGTCCCTGTGGTGCTGGTACCCACTCCCATCCCTTCATGAATCGTTGTGCTTGGAGAAAGGACACTGTAAGCAGAGGTAGAGTGGACATTTAGAGAAGTGCTGCAGCACACTGAGCCTTTCCTCCATGGGTGCCTATCAGGAGAAATCGCTGCAGCTGTGTGAGAGATTTCTTGCTAGATCCATGTGGAACCAGTCACAGACTGGTGTGTTCCTGTGTACCTGGGGTACAGCGAGAGTCATTCTGGCATTTTTGGATGTCCTGTACATCCTCAGAGGTCAGGAAGATTTGCAGGTGCAGTTGCACCACTGCCAGCATTCATCAAGAGCTGAAATCATGGTATCAGGGGCAGTGGTGGCCAAGTTTCCAGTCTGGTTGATGCTGCAGAAGGCTGTCAGGACTGAGTCCTCACCCTGGACCTCTGGGAATGTGCCTGGAAACCGGCTCACCTCTGTTTCAAACCATCTACAGGCCACCCACGTGCTCTGGCAGGAGAGTGTGCAGTGGTGTGAACTGAAGCCTGGGGATGCCCAGCCTGGGGCTTTTCCCCTGTAAAGCTGGTGAGGAGCCTTGCCAGCTTCCCAGCGCCTTTGCTGTAAATTGAAAATTATTTTGGAGGCTGCCAGGGGTCCATGTTTACAGCATCCCTGTTGTGCTCTGTCCTAAGCAACAGGTTTGTTTTGGGTTTTTTCAATCCCATAAATCAATAGTCTGGTGCACCCTGCAGTGCAGCCTGGACTGAAAGGGAAGAAAACATTCCCAAAAGGCAAACCTCCAACCTCCACAGTTGCTTTGGACACCATGAATTAACAGGAGACACATGACTAGCAGGAGATAGGATGGGGAGAGCAGAGGTCCATTAGCGACTCCCTACCCCCAGCATATGGCTAATTAAAATTTCTAATTAAGACACTGTGGGGGTGAAGAAAGGAAGCTCTTGGCCGAAAGTCCCCCTCCTTTTTCTGTATTTCCTTCGATAGCTTTATAAATTTCCCCCCTAAATTAACTAATTAATATCACCTAATCAGTTAATAGAATTAGCTAATTAGATTGCTTAATGGAATTTCTGAAGAGCAGATTTAGAAGCTCTTAAAGAGACTTTAATCACTTTTTATCTGGGAAGCAGGGCACCAGCGTCTGCATTCATTCAGCAACTTAGAGCGATTGCTGTTATCAGCAAAACATTTCTGAAAATCACTAATTTGGCTTCATCCTGCTCCGGAGTCACAGCTGCAGTCACCCAGGACTGAAAGGTCAGGCTGAGCCTGGCTGTTTCGCCCCTCCATGACGCTGTTGCCTGCACCCGATTGCATCAAAAATCCTCCTTTCTGAAGAGCCCAGTATTTAACAGAACCAGCAGTGAGGCGCAGCACTGTGAAGGTTAACCCATCTCCCTGCAGGATCTGGAGTGGTTTGTTAGCCCCTGGCACTTTCCAGGCTTGTTTGCTGGTGGTTCAGTGCTTCAAGAGGTGAGTGATAGCAAATCACTCCCTCAGCCACCGCAGCGGCAGCAGCGGTTGTGTCAAAATTTTCTCCACCACAGTGTGCAAACACACACACAAATGCACACACAAACACACACACAGAGCCGACTGATCCCAATGCTGAGACCACAGCCATAAGAAATGTGTGTGCTGAGCAAAACACGGTGCTGGGTGAACTTGTGCTGCACCACTCTGCTGTGGGTGTGGATGGTTTGCAACACTGTCAAAGAAAAGGGTCTTCAAGGAGGACAGGGCAGCTCTAGCAAGTTATTTGTTAAAGGCTGGCCAGTTAAGGGGGATGAGAGTGTGGCTGGATTTGCAATGGTATCCAAATATCCAGAGTCTGGTTGTGCTGGGACAGTCAGGTTGCCCAGAGAGGTTGTGGATGCACCATCCCTGGAAGTGTTTAAGTGTTCTAAGCGTTGGATGGGGCTTTGAGCAATCTGGTCTAGTGGAAGGTGTCCCTGCCCATGGCAGAGGATTGGAACTAGATGAACTTTAAGGTCCTTTCCAACCCAAACCCTTCTGTGATTCTATGATTGTGTGATCCAGAGCTGTTCTGTCTTTGGGCACTGGCCCTCGTTGCTTGCAGCAGTGAAGATCAGAGGGTTTGTCCCCGCTCTTCTGGGGACACCATCCATGCAAAGGACACCTTTGTGATCCAAGATCATAGCATGATGAACTGGGGAAAAATCAGCTCGTCTGAAAGATTCCACTATGTTCATGTTTCCACACCACGGGATAGATCCTGCACGACCCAAATTACTCCTTGCTGGGTTGATGTCTCCCAGCACACCTGGCTGGGTGCAGTGCCAGCAGGGGAGGCAGGGATCTGGTCTCCACAGGGCTTTGGAGCAGTCTCCACTCAGTGTGCAGCTCCCAGCCCTGGTGTTCACTGGTTTGTTATCGGTGAGGCTGTCAGCAGCCACAGCTGAACAGTGGGATGTGCAGCTCCAGAAGCACACAGTCTGTCTCAGGCGGAAGTTCAACCTGGCCATCTGGGAGACATGCAATTGTGTCCCCCCTGGGCAAACCGTGTCCAGCCTGAAGCAAAAATCAGAGTGACACAGCTTTAACAGCAAACTCTGAAGGCAGTTTAATCCATCCCTGGGTTCTGACAGCACAAACTGAGCTGGATGCAGGAGTCAACAGCTGTGCTGTTCCTAGCAGTTGTTGCTCCAGTGATTGTGTGGTCTGTTCTCACCCTGAGCGTGGTGTGAAGCAGGGAAGGACCCAATGTCAGCTCTCACCATGAAGGTATCACTCTGCCTCTGTCAACTGTGCCCTCATAATTTAAACAATTATGCTTTGTGTCAGTTGGATTCTTCATAAAATGTCACACACTAGGAGTTCCTAAGAGGTCACTGGTTTTTATTCTCCCTCTCCAGTCTGCTTTTGTTAGACCTCCTCTGAAATATTGCATCCAGCTCTGGGGTTCCCAATGTAGGGATGACAAGGGCCAGGCCAAGAAGGTCCAGAGGAAGCCACAAAGATGCTCACGGGGCTGGAGGCAGGCTGAGAGAGCTGGGGTTGTTCAGTCTGGAGAAGGGATAACTCCATGGAAACCTTAGGGCCCCTTCAAACCCTAAAGGGGCTCCAAGAGAGCCAGAGAGGGACTTTGGACAAGGGCCTGAAGTGATAGGACAAGGGGAAATGGCTTCAAAGTGGAAAAGGGTTTAGATGAGATATTAGGAAGAAATTCTTTACTCAGGGAGTGATGAGACATTGGAGCAGGCTGCTCAGGGAAGTTGTGGATGGGAGTGTTGAAGGGGAGGCTAGATGTGGCTTTGAACAATCTGGTCTAGTGGAAGGGGGCTGGAACAGAACGATCTTTAAGGTCTCTTCCAACCCAAACCATTCTGTGACTTTTCAGTGGTATCAAGGTGGGCTCCTTCTCCTAACTCTCAGGATGTCAGGGGGTAGTCAGGCAGGTCAGCAGTAAGGACAGAGCCTTTCCAGAGCCTGGCTCAGGTTCCTGCTGGGAATCACTGTCAGGAACAGCATGTCTGTGTGTGCTGGCTGTGCAGGACCAGGGCCTAGAGCCTCCCAGCTGAGCTGTCTAGCACAGGCACCTGAGCCTTTCTCCTCAATCTCTCCAGCACCAACAAAACGGTTTTAATGAAGTTCACATCAAAACCAAGCCCTCTGAAAGAGCTCACTGTGCTGGGACTAAAGCCAGACATACAACACCATGTTCTTTTAATAAAGAAATCTCAGCAATTTCCCAGGGAATTTGCCCCTGTTTCCTCCCTGACTTGTGGATTTCCTGTGGACAAGTTGAGACCTCTAGATTTCCTCAGCAACCGTGGTGGGTTTTTTTTCTGCTATTAACCTTTGCAAGCCATCCCCCTCCAGGGATCACCTTCTACCCAGCCCAGGGAGCTCTTTTGCTGGAGAGGGGATACGCTGTGCCGTGCAGTTGTTCTCCTCTTCGGCTGAAGTGGGACTAGAATGAGCCATTTACAGATGATGAGGCACCTCATGAGCCTGGCTTCAAAACTTCTACATTTTACATCAAGTGAACAAACAATTAGAAGGGCCTTGCAAAGGTGTTCATGGCTCTCCAGAGTAGACACCTGGATTTGATATTAACATTGTTCTCTGTGGAGATAATGAAGCATTTTGAATATGGTGACATGCCTCTTCCTTGGAAGACATGAAGTGAAGCCAGTGAATGGAACCTCTGTGATGATCCTTCAGAGAGCAGCTCACAGATGGTGGTGCAACCCAAAATATCAAGGTTCCTCATCTTTGAGAATCTGGTTGCTCACAGGCTTCACTTTAAAAGACAAAGGGAAACATTATCCACTATTCTGTGGTCCTGGGGATTAGAGGAACAACTCAAGAGGAGGATAACCAACCTTTCTTAGCACTAATATTGGCCTGAGGAGTTGCAGCCAATTTCTGGTGACAGCAACGATTTCCCTGGCATGGCAGTGGGGTGCTGGTTGAACATTCACCTCGCTGGGTGCCTGGTGCCATGTTTCCTGGCAGGCAGGTAGGCTCAGCTTTGTCCCTGGGCACTTGCAGCAGGAGGGGCTGAGCGTGCAGGTGCCTCTGCTGCAGCTGCCTTGGTAACAGGGAGGTGATGAGGACCATATGGCACCAAAACAGCATCGCTGCTCAGTAACAACCCTTAACCCTTTGGGGGGCTTCTTCTGGCAGGCAGGGGAGCAGGGCAGCTTAAATGTCTGAGCTGGGGCCCACCAGTGCAGCATCTTGGCTTTCACAGTGGTCCCCTGCAGGTGCCCAGGGAAGGGAGGGCAAAGGAAGAAATTCTGAAGCGGCTCTTTCAGCTCCCTGATGTCTGGCGAGAGGTGGATCAGTACCTCCCTTATCCACAGAGTTGTGTCTGCAGCTCTGTGTTTCAGACCTCTTGGTAGACTTTGAGGAATGTGCCTAGTCTGTCAAATCTCTGCAGCTTCATGCAGCAGCTCGTGCCCCCTGGCATATGAGTTCATGAAAACAATAGGAATATCATTCCTTCTCTCTCTCCATGGAGACTTCTTAGCCTGCTAGGTAGATTTTTGTTCTACTCTCTTGGTAATGGCAAAATTTGTTTCACTAAGAGTACCAAAATCCTGCTGGGAAATTAAATTCAAACAGTAGAATTGGCCAAAAATGCTTAAGGACTGCTGGATTAGCCCATCTAGATGAAAAGAGCTGGAAACAAAACAGGAAAAAAACCCTGAAAATAGGAAAAAAAAAATAATATCTCCATTGGACACTTGAAGGCTTTAGCAGCATGTTGCATGCAGTCTTCCTAAGGCAGTGTCTTTAGCTCCAGTAATTGATGGATTATTTGGGAGAACTTGCCTAATTGCTTTTTGAGGAATTCCTTTTTCCCTTGTGCCTCTCCAGCATCCACAGCATCCTGCAGCAAGGATCTCCACAGCCCGACTGTGCGTGGGTTAATGAACCACATCCTCGTGTTTGTTTAAGACATCTGCCTGTTAGTTTTGCTTGTTGGTCTCTAATTCCTGTACTGGTGGAGACCACGGACACCTGGTCCTTGTTTATCTTCTCCCAGTCACTGATGAGCTTTCAGACATCACATCCCTGCATTTTCCCCAGTGACTTTCAGAGACAGACAAGTCCTAGATTATTGGATCACTGCACAGTGTGTTGTACAAGGAACGTTCCATAACTCTGCTTAATTTGTCCATTCCAGATGTTTCATATTCAGAAAAAAATTTGTGAGAGCAGATTTCATGTGAACTTCTTTAAAACACAGTGGGATGTGATCATTCTGGAGAGGTGGAGAATGTTGTGAGAGCAGTGGTAACAGTGAATGCAGTAGGAGGGTGCACTGAGGTTTTAATTATAATGCTTTTGTGTAAATAATGTCTCATATTTGCACAGGCTTGCTAAGAGAAAAAGAAAAAGGAGTTTTTTCCTTATTGAAATCTCCCTTGAAGCAGAACACCTCAAGCAGGGTTTGGTTTGTTGCCGAAGTCTTGCTCAGGGATTATATTCTGACCCAGCATAAAATGGTTAAAACTGGAAAGCTAAATATCCCTGTCCTGGAAATTCCTCCAATGTGTCCATTTTCACAGGCTCTGACTCCTGCACTCCTCAAACATGGGAACATTTTCTGGTTTCCCAAACTGCAGGCTTATATTAACTTTCCCCTAGTCAGGTCAGCAGCAAAGCTGTGTAAACAAATGACCTGTAGCCATAATCTTCTCCAATTCCCCCTATTGATTTCACTTTGCTGTTTGCCTGCCAGATATTAGCAAAGCTTCCTTCGGAACTGGGGGAAACTTTGGAATGCCTCTCAGGCGGGGTGAGTCAGGGCAGGCTGGGGACAGCCTGCTGGTGTGTCATGATCCTTGGCTGCGGTGGAAGAAGTGTCCTGGCTTGGGCTGGGAGAGAGTTAATTTTTTTGCAGTCACATGTTTTGGCTTTGTGATGAAAATGGTGTTGATAACACACCAACATTTTTGTGGTTGCTGAGCAGGGCTCTCACAGGCTCCAGGTCTTTTCTGGGGATGCACAAGGTGTTGGGAGGGGACAGCACAGCTGACACCAGCTGACCCAAGTGGCATTCCAGAGCATGCAGTGCCATGTTCAGCACATACACCTGTCCTGTTCAGGACATTCAGGGTTGTGGCATTTGTCTTATCAAGTCCCAGGACAAAGCCCGGCTTTCCCAGACTTGGCTGAACACCTTGCTGGTGGGAAGTAGTGAATTTATTCCCTATTTTGCTTTTGCTTTACATGTTAAAACATATTTGTCTCAACCCACGAATTTTGTCACTGTTATTCTTCTGACTCTCTCCCCCATCCCACTGGAAGGGAAGGAGGGAGGGAATGGCTGTATGGAGCTGAGCTGCTGGCCAAGGTTAAACCACAGCAAAGATATGGCTGATAAAAATCCTTCAATGAATATCACCCGTGACAGTCGATGATATTTCGATTTTGAAAGTGTACATTTTGCAGTATCAAGGGGTCAACCAGTTCTCTGCTGCTGATTTTGAAAGCCGTTAATGTCGTGGCTCCAAAGAGTGGAGCTATTTTGAGGTGGTTTCCCCAGAGATTGGTCTTGCTCCACCTGTTTAAGGCTTTGCACAGGTCATTTTGCAGTGATATAGAACATATAGGGGTAAGGAACACTTTGTGGCATTACAGATGACACAGAAATTTGCAGGCTAGAGAACAAGGAAGATATGGGTTACTCAGAGATATGGATTGTGTACTTAACTGGTCATGGTTCAGCAGGATGCTTTTAGTCCAGCTAAATTGAAGGGAATCCCTCTGGGAGTGAAGAATGTAAGGCTGCGCTTACAGAAGAGCCAGCTCTGTGTTTGAAAGCAGTGTCTTGAGGAACGACTTCAGGGTCATCGTGATAACCTCTCAAGATGAGCTCTTACTGTGGTAATTCCATGGGGGAAAGGAAAAAAAACTAAAGGATAATCTTCAGAGCAGCTAAAAAGGTAGGTAATAACAGCTGGGACAGGGAAAATACAGTCCTGGGAGAGAGCTGTGCTGAGTCCAGACATGCCGGGAAATCAAATGGGAAGAAGAGTTCAGAGAGACGCCCAGAGATGGATGATCATATTTGGAAATCAAATAAATTCACCCCCAAGCTAGACCTCATCTCCCTAAGGCTGGAGCCAACAGGCCACACGCTGTCTGGAGAGAGAATGGTGGACTGACCCCTCTCCAGATGAGCTTTTGAGCTTATGCTGTTGGAGACCTTTCCTAAGGATGGGGCTGGAGCAGTGCTGGCCTCATGGACCAGTGAGGCTCCATTTTCCTTGCTGTGGTCCAGAAAATGCTGCCAGACCTGAAAGGCAAGACAAACCTGATGAGCTTCAGGCCATCCTGAAGTGCCCCAGGAAGGACTCCTGTATGGACATCTTTGGGTTTCTTAAGAATCATGGAATCATAGAATAATAACACAGAATCACAGAAACACAGAAAAATAAGGATGGGGAAAACCTCTAAGACCATTGACTCGAGCTGTTACCTCAGTGCTGCTGTGTTCTCCGCTAAATCCTGTCCCCAAGTGTCATATTCACGTGCCTTTTGGACACTTTCAGGGGCAGTGATTCCACCACTTCCCTGGGCAGCCTGTTCCAATGCCTGACCACTCTCTCAGTGTAGAAATCACTCCTGATATCCAATCTAAACCTTCCCTGGTGCAACTCAAGGCTGTTTCCTCTGATCCTGTCACACGTTGCCCTGGGGGAGAGCAAATCCCCACCTGGCTGCATCCTCCTGTCAGGGAGTGTTAGAGAGTGAGAAGGTCTCCCTGGAGCACCCTTTTTTCCAAGCTGAGCCCCTTTCCTGGCTCCCCCATCCAATCCTGGTGCTCCAGACCCTTCCCAGCTCTGTTCCCTTCTCTGGACTCGCTCCAGCCCCTCAATGTCCTTCTGGTCATTTGGGGCCCAAAATCAAACACAGCACCGGAGGTGTGGCCTCACCAGTGCCAAGCAGAGGGGAAGAATCACTTCCCTGCTGGCCGCACAATTTCTGACACGTGCCAGGTGCCATTGGCCCTCTTGGCCACCTGGGCGTAGCTGGCACATACTCAGCTGGCTGTTCACCAGCCCCAGGTCTTTTCCTCCAGGCAGCTTCCCAGCCACCCTGCCCCAGCTCCTGACTGGCTGGGCTGTGGTGCAGGAGGCCACTTAGATGAGGCAACGCTCCCTCAGTGCCAGAGATTCCTGTTCCGTCTGTGGGTACAGGGATGTAGGCCCTCACGTGCAGGTGAGTGTGCAGCCACATCCCCGGGCTGCTCATCACCACCAGTGACACCCAGGGCAGCACCCTGACTCCGTGCACTCAGCCAAGGATTTTGCCTCCTTCCCTCTGTTCATTCGCCCTTCAAATTCCTAGAGGCACACAATTTATACAAGAGGGAGCTGGCTGCCTTTTGCCTCCCCCGCAAAACAAAAGGAGAGACAGAGACAGAGAGGGTTGTATACATAAAGGAAAAGCTCCAGAGGAGCAGCCTCACAGCTGACACCTCAGCCAGGGTCTCCCCAGGGGACAGGAATGCATTATATTAACTGTGATACACCGAGGAGCCCTGAGCATACATCACTTTCCAAAATGTTTTTAAAAGTTCATTAACTTCCAGTGGAAAGTTGTGGCTGCATCAGTTGTCTCCGAGCCATTTTCACCGACTCTTGGCCCCGGCTGGGGAATACTTTGTTGATTTAGATGGGTCTATTAGAAAGTGTAAGTCTGCTGGGATATATAAAAGGCAAAGCTTCACTCTCCTGAACATTTCCTTAGTGCAGCACTTTAAAAATTGCATGGGAAGCAGGCTTTGAATGCCTTGCTGCTTTTTAACGGCTGGACTTTCAGCTTGGATGTTTCAACTTGGTTAGTAACCTGTAAATGACACCAGCAAAAGGAATTTGCATTGGGACGGAAGAGAAAAAGATGGGATTCATCCAGCATTTCTATGGCTTCTGGGAATTTCTTTCTAACCAGCAATAAAAACACCTGACACCCAGTGAGGTCTGTGAGCTGGAAAATTGGATGTGACCCACCTTCCCAAGGGAAAAGTTGTGGGTTTGGGGTTTTTTTGGAGGTGGATGAAAGGGGAAGGATCATGTATATAATACCAGGGGAGGGATAATGGGATGAAATATTACCAGAGTTGTATCCACTGCTTTTTGGAGATGGTCTCCCAAAACTGATAACTCTCCCTCAACAAATAATCAAATTTTCTGTTTTCATTACTATCTCTTTCATGACCTTGACTGCTAAAATTTCCCCAGATTCTGAATTTTCCCTTCCTTTTTATTCTCTTTCCCTCAATTGAACTGCAAAATTAGAAGAAGAAAAGGATTTAAAAAAAAAAAAGGAGATATCAAACTGCAGACTTCATTTAAAAGCGAGAAAAAATGCCAACTGTTTGCTAAATATATTTAATGCATTTATCCTTTTTTCCCCCTTCCTTCTCAATCAGACAGATTTTTCTCAGTGGCCAAAGAGAAACTGCTGCATGCCTGGCTCTGACATGCACTGTACGTTGTTAAGCCTAATACATATTTATTTAAAATTTTGATGTAGGTGGATGAGCACTGCCCGGCTGATAAGGTGTTCAGAAGGGATTTTTGTGCACATTGTCTTTTGTTGCTCACAGAGCTTCATTCAGGAGCCTTATTGGAAGAAGAAATATACTGTAGAGTAAAGGTTTGCTTCCTAGCCTATAGGAATTTTTTAATTACTGTTTTGACAGAGAACAAGTTTAACTGGCTCTTCAGCCACAGACTATAAGGTCATTGCTATCACAGGCCATAAAGAAGATACAAAAATGAGGTAATAAAGTATATGGGCTGTGTATGTCTGGCAATTTAACATTATTCTTGTAACCCTGTGAGTCACCTGTGACTAATTTAAAAATGCTGATGCACTTAGATGAAAGCCACAGTAAACCACCTAAATCAGAGTCTGAGAGCAGTAAACACAGGGGGTGGGAAGGCGGACGGGGGCAAGAGGGGATCCAGGCTTTTATCTCAAAAGATGCAGTCAAGATATGCCCTGGTCACAGATGCCTGCTCTGCACAAGCATCCCCGTGTGGTGTTCACTCCCTGCACGCCTGTGTGGTGCCCGAGCACTTTCCCACCAGAGAAAGAGCTGGAAAAGGTAGATTCCAGAAGGTTTTGGGCAGGCACTGGCTCCCAGTGGTGAACAACAAGTTCCAGTGAATGCCCTGAATGGGCTTGTGGGGGTTACTGGGTATCTGGATCCAGCGTCTCTTCAGCTGCTTGCTAAAGCTGTTTTATCCCAGCTAAAGGGAGGGCAGAGACATGAGCTGCTGCTCCTTCTGTGCTCTGGCCAAGGGATCCTACCTGTGTCAAATTTGGAGTACTGCTCTTTACATTCCTTTTTCCTTCCATTCTTTGCCAGCAGCTGCCTGTTTTGTTTTTTTGTGGTTTTTTTGTGTTTTTTTTTCACCAGTTGGTATCATGGAGCTGGAGGAAGTTTTTTTTTAGCGGGTAAACAATATTTTCAGGCAGGTACCCAGAGCAAACAGGCATCAGGTTTGGGCTGCTGGCTGCAAAGATGTGCATGTGCCCTCCGTGGCCTTTTGCCACAGGGACTGAGCTCTCAGCAAGGTTACAGAGTTGTTTTGTCTTGGTGAAACCAATGCAAATCAGCTCAGCCTCCAAAATCCTGCTTGTCCCCGCGCCCCCAGCTGCCTGTGCTGAGCTCTTGCCTTGCAGGAACCAATGCACAGCTCACCCTGGGATGAGTGGGTTCAGGGAAGTGAACCAGTGGGAAACTATTTGCCCGTTTGGGATGTTTTTTGCTGCCTGAGCTCTCTGAACCAGCTGCCTGCAGAAGGAGGGCAGGTGCCTACAGGGAGGGGACGGGAGGCCCAGCCAGGACTGGGCTGGAGGCTGGGATTCCCACTAATTTCTGCTGAGTTAAAGATTCAGGAAATATCCCACATCTGGAGAGAGCTCTTTCTTCCCCATCTCCCCTACCCCATGTGGGGATGCAATGAGATCTTTTGCATGCTGCTGCTGAGCATTTTGTTTCCATGCAGAACAGCACAAGAGGAGTATTTTTAATGTAATATCTCAGTAAGTTTCCACCCACAGAGCTAGGTTTTCCACAGTAACTGTGATACAGAGACAAACATTGTCCCTCTTACCATTGTTTTGGGTTGTGAATTAGTACTGGCTCTGAGAAATCCAATTTTGGAGTTCTCTGTGCGGGGAATGAGGTGAATTCCTGATGTGTAAAGCAGACAGGGAAAGGAGAGCAGATACATAATCACAGGGGCTGGGGACACTTGAAGGAAACAGCAATGGTCGATAGGTATTGATCCTCCTCTTTGATGAGTTCAGCAGCTGCAGGCTGGTGAAAAAAAAGCCATTTGTTCCTCCTGGGAAGGTGCAGGAGGCAGGTTGTGCTCGCTGGCCCCTGGAGCAGATGGGCCAGAGCTTTTTTGTGCACAGGGAAGGCTGGTCTGTGGTGCGGGGGAAGGGATGGTCCCATGCTGAACAGTCCCAAATGCAGGTTTTCTGTTCAAATCTTATTGAGTAACCCAAGGCAGCATTCCCCAGGGCATGCGCCACTTGATTTTGGAAGCCAAGTCACTCCCCAGGAGGTAATGGGGAAGATCTGCCATGATCTGCTGTGCCCTGCTGGCAAATCTACTCCAGGCTTCAGAGTGGTTCTGCTCTACCTAGTGCAGGGCCCAGCGCTTCTTGGGGAGCTCCTGCCGAAGGCAGCTGCCAGAAGAGAAAGGCATGATGGACTGCAGGGGGACAGAGATGGAGAAAGGATGCTGGAGCATGAGCCATCAGGGCTATCCTAAAGACCCCTCAGGGCAGGGAGGAGGAGAGTGGAAGTCTGCTAGAGGTCAGGCTGCTCCTCCCAGTCTTAGGAGACAAAGTGGTCACCTGAGCAAAGCGTCCTCCCTTTTCACTCCTCCCTTGATGCAGCCATCAGAGCGATCCTGCCCTCTCTGGGCTGGGAATCTGGCTGTGCCACCTCTCCTCCTGTCTCTGACCTGGCCCATGGTGTCATTTAGGTTGAGTCACTCCACCTGTCCCTGCTTCCCTTTCCCCTCAGCGCTTTGTCTTGTCAGACCAGCCCGTGAGCTTTCTGCTGCCAGGGTTGCCCCTTGTGTGTTTTTTCATGTGTAGCACAACGAGACACCAAAACCCACCGTGACCTCCAGCCCTCCCTGAAATGCAGACAGCAATGATTCATTTCAGGCAGTTTTCACATGAAGGGCCTTGATATTCAACGCTCAATTTTTTTGCTTCACTGGGAATGCAATTTATGCCCCCCAAAAGTTGCAACATTGCAGCTGCATTTCCCTCTGTTACACAGAGGGAAAGATGTGACTTGGGAACAAGCTTTACCTGAGTGCCTTCTCTGAATAATGAAGTCTGGGGGAAAGACTTCAACCTTTTTGACATAAATGATAACGTTTTCAGCTAAACCCTCAACAATTACAAATGGTGATTTGAAAGGGAAGAGGGGAGAAAAAAGAACAAGCTGTTTGCTTAGACTTGGTGAAAAAAATAGGAGAGTATCATTGAAAGCCTTGGTTTTGAGTCAAGAGTTATGTTTTGACAGAATCCTGTATTTCATGAAGAAAAACCTCTTAATTGCAAGACATCGATTGAGTGACTCTGTTCCTTCCAGAATCCCAACAAGACACACAGTGCTGCACACAGCCAGGGAGACAGACAAAACCTGTTCCAAGCAGCTTCCTAACGTGCAGACTCTTATCTTTCACTTTTGATTTCTTCACTTTGTAACGTATATTTTGAGAAATGGAGGCAAAGCCTAGGAGCAAAATTGCCCAGTGTGTGACTTTGTGACATATAATCAATTGTCTGCTCACTGACTACGTTCTGGCTGTGTTAATATGTCCGTGAAGTCCTTCAATTTATCAGGCAGGGCAGAAGCATCTCTGAACCTAGAGCTGGCTGGCAATAATAGAGGGGGAGCAAAGTACCCAAATATAGCCACTCTTCCCTGAAGTAACTTATCATTCAGTCTATATTCGTGGATTAGCCTGTGCTGGGGTTTTCAGCCTCTGCCAAGCTTGCTAACTGTGCACTGATTTTCACTCAGGATGTGTGAACAACAGTTTGGGTTGGGAAAATGTTAAGCAGCGTATAGTAATAAGGTGCTTCTTGATGGAATCTTTTGAAAAAATAATCTTTGGAAGAAGAACCTTTTATGCGTCAAATATATTCTTTTTTGATGAATTTGTGATTGCCTGAATCACACAAAACCATTAAATTGCCTTATTCTATGGGCAACTGCGACACAGGCATCATCCAAGGAAAACCATGTAGAAATCCTTTCATATACGATTAAACCACATCAGATATGCTACTGCAGACCTGCCAGGAAAAACCTTCTTAGGGCACAAACATGGACTGGATTGAGGCTTGGACTTTAAAAATATTTGCATTTTGGGTGCTTGGCAGCCATATGGGGAGCATGCAAAGAGCTGAGACACCATGTGACTGTGGCAAGAGAGTGGCAGCAGCCAAGGTGTCCCAAGACACAAACTTACCCCATTTCCTTTTCATCTTGCTTCCAAATCCTCAGCGTTTCATGGGACAGATGTGTTTGCCCTTTGCAAACAGCCAAGCTTTCCCCCCTGTTCTGCCCTTTGGCAATGGCAATCAGAGCATTTCTCTGCTGAGACCTTTATTCTTTGTTCCTTTGTTTTTTTCCTCTGCTCCCTCTTTATTTGTGTGCTTCAAGGAGTTTAGCTCGAGAGGGACTTTCAGCAGTGGAGGTGAGCTGAGCACCGCTCATCCATGTAGACTTTGTGAGCCCCCTGTGCAGCTGAAGCTTGGACTAGATTAAAGAAAAATGTAACAGGGATTTTTAATTTCCCTATGTGGAGCTGGGAGATGAAGAGCCACCACGAGAGAAGTTTGCCAGGGGCGCTGAGTAGATGAGAATGTCAAGCCCGGTGAGAAACTACTGAGAAGTACCAGAGCAGCATTTTTATTCGGAAGGAGTTCTCATCTCTCATCACTGCTTCAGGCACCAAGCTGGAGTACAAAATGAGATCCCTGGGGTCCTACCAACAGGGCAACATCTAAAGAGCCTGCTCAATTACAATCACATGGCTGGTGTCACTCCCTATCTCCCCACGTTCTCCGCGTGAGGGGGATGAAACGTGAGCTTGGGGGCTCCACTGCCACCTGCCCCGTGCAATATGGGGACAAGTGTTTATTGGGGTGATGTCAGGTGTTTCTGCTGCTAAGGTGACCCTCTCCCTGCTCAGCTTGCTGTGCCAGCCATCATCTTGTGGTGGCTACAGTACCCTGTGTTTTGTCTCCTGAGCCTGGAGTTTGTACCACCTGGCTTTTCACAGCACCTCTAGTCCTGATGGGAAATAATTTTCAAAATCGTTGATGTAATTCAAGTCATAAATACCATCTCCCAGCAGGGCTTAGGATCCTGCACACCATTTCAGGTGGAATTCAAAGGGAGTTAAATCAGGGCTCTGCACAGAGAGGCTGGACATCCTCTCAGTCCCTACCTGTGGGGATTCCTGTGGTTACCCCAGACCTTCACAGTGAACAATCTAACAAGAGTCAGACACTGCAGCATCTGTGTTTTAAGATTTAAAACAGGACAAATGCTCATGTTATGTATTTCCATTCATTTTTTTTTTTTTGCTAAGAGCATCTTCTTGTTCAAAGCACTGAAGATTCACTTCTAGTGTATGTCCCACAAGCACCCAAGCTCAAGGAGAACAGAGGAAAAGTGCCAGACCATTCTGACATGGGTTTTCAACTCATAATTCCTTCTAAATGTTCAGTAAAAAAAAAGTTAGTTTTCAAAACTTAAAAAATATGTATTCTCAATGTCCCCTGTTATCTATGTATATGTATATATATATATCTGTATCTGTGAATATATGGGCTCACTGATTTCAACCAAATTTGGCAGGATGAGATGTGTCCCAGGGTATTCTAAATTTTCTGAGGAAAAGGAAGGGAAAACTAAAGTACTCATGAGGGTTAAACTCCTAACACATGCCCCAAAGTGGGAACAAGGCTCACCTTTTCAAATACCCATCTTTCTAACTAACCTCCCTCTCCTACAACGAAATCCTGAGACACAGATGCAAAGGAAGCCAGGTTTCCTCAATTTCTGCTTCCTGCCAAATATTCAGGGAGTGTCTGGCTAACAGCTGGGATTTCAGGATCTAAAAATGAGCTGGAGGCTCAAACCCCTGTTGCACATCAAAATGCCAGAGTGCTTTGGCTTTGCTGGGTCCTTCTCCCTGCAGTGGTTAACTTGAATTAGCTCGTTCGAGAATGATGCCTTTTATCTGGCTGTCACATGCATGTTCAGAGTGAACAACAGCAAGGAGAATAGCACAAGAATAAAGGCCTTTGATGGGGATTTATAGAGGTCACGTGTCTTAATTTTGCAGGGGTGGAAGTGTGCACAGAGGGCCCGCGGAATGTGTGCTTGGCAGGCACCTGGGAGTCTGGAGACCTGGTGGAAATGGAGAAACTTAGGGGAGAAGGGGAAAATTCCTGTGGGGAGAAAAAATAGACCCAGATCCACCTTCACTGAGTGGTTTTTCACTTTCAGGACCAGTGGATCGAAAGGTCTCTCCCTAGAGCGTCAAACAGGTTGGAGGTGCATGCAAAAAGTCCAAGGGCAAGTTGTCCAGTTCTACCAAAATTGGGTGTCACAGGTGCCCTGAGGAGACATTTCAGATATTTAGTCACTGGCTGGGCTCACCAAGTGCTGTGTTGACACAAAGCTTTTGGATGGCTGACAGGAGCTTTTGGAAAAGGTGAGACCAGCTCCATCAGCACTGGGGGTTTCACAGTGGGCAGGGTGGCCCCAGTGAGTACAGACAAGTTGCACCCTTTGCACCTCTCAGGAGGGGTCTCAAACCCAAAAAAGTGCAGCATTTCCCTGCAAAATCCAGTCCTGTTCGGGCTGCTCAGTAGAGTTGGTGCCAACAGTGAGAACCACAGGAGATAACCCCTGTGAAGAGTAACATCTAGACTCCACTGCTAAGCAGATCTGGTAGCTCTTCTCCAAGATGTTGGGACTGGAGGTGGGACCAGCCAACACTTCTTCAAGGCCTGGAAATAGAGTGTCCAAGAGGAGGATCCAGAGAGGATCTTGAGGATCTAGAGACAAGCAGTAGGTGAGTGCAGTGGAAGGGATGCATTCAATGGAGACAATATCCAGGTTCTGTATTCCTGCAGTGGAGAAGAGGCTGCTACCAAAGCCTGCTGCTGTCCCCTTTGATTTATTAGTCCTGCCAGCAGGATTTTGCTGTGCTGGCTGCTGTTTTCCCTCTCTCTTGAGAAAGCTGCAGCCCCAGGGGGAAGAAAGTGCACTACTGAGTTTTTCAGGACAGGGACTGGAACTGTCCATGTTGGCTGCTTTAAGGAGAGGCTGATGATCTGATCTCTGCCAGTAACACGTAGTTGCAGAACCAAACTCCTTTGGTTCATAGCAGGCAGCTTCTTGGTAGATTCTGAAACTCACCTGAACCAGATAACGTGCAAAGAAGTCCTTTCCTCTCCCTCCCAGCCTCTCTCCATTGCTCCAGCTCCTTGCTTGACTCCTGATGAGGTCACAGAGATGTTTCCTCCAGGTCAGTCTCACCAGGTCTGGAAAAGATACAGAAAATATCATCTCCTTCTGTCACAGGAGGAAAGTGTTGGCTGTGAGTGACAGAAAAACACATGCAAAGGACCACGGGGCAGACACTGGGTAACAGAGAGAGTTTGGGAGTCTGTTCTGGCATGCTGTCCTTCCCATCCCTGTATCTCATTCACCTTATCTCCACAATGAGTTGTGCCCCTTCCCAGCCCTGCAGGATTGTGAGGTACAACAGTGATTTTTCTCTTCTCTCACACCAAAGGTCTGTGGTGCCCACATATCCTCACAGCAAAGAGGGCCCTGTTGGGTGCTGCTGGCCTCCATCCTTAAAGCAGTTTAGCAATCTGCCATCTTAAACTGTCCAATGACAGCTCTTCAAGCAATTGTAAGATGGCAGCTTTTAGTAAACTCTCCAGCCGAGTGAGAGCTGGTTTGTGCCTCCTCCTCCCCCTCTTGGCCCTCGCAGTGGAAATCAGGCTGCTCTCCATGCACTTGGCATGACATTCCTGCAAAAGCAGGGTTCTGAGGATGGGCTGAAGAGTGGCCAGGTTTAAGTCTATATTGTTAAATAAAATGAGTTAGGGTAAATAAATAAATAAATGAATAAATAATAATTAAAAAAATAAAATGAAGTAGTTTGCTGATGGGCACAGACCAGCTGGCAGAGCATACATGCCCATACATAACTGTCCTCCTCTTCAGGACAGGGTGACTGCATCCAAACCACCCTGGATCAAACATCAGCCTGAACCTGTGCTTGTGGCAAGAGTTCAGTGGCCAGAGCTTGGCCAGGACTGTGTTTCTAATGGCCTGGCTGACCACTGGGCCTGTTGGGGATATACCCCAGCTGACCAAGTGTGCTGCCATTTGGGTAGCCCCACACTGGTTATCGTGTTTGTAGCCTTGGCTCCCCATTGCTGTACAGGAGGAGTGGCAAAGCAGTGTGTGGAGGGCTAGCACTCACTCATGTTTGCTGTGCAGCACGTTTAGAGGCTCCAGTGGGATGCCAGGGAGGTGTAAAACTGCAGCAGGGGTCTTTCCAGTCCCATCATGGCTTTGCCATCAAACCGGGAAGAACTGGAAAGAAAAGATCGTAGGTTCTCCATGGTACAAGTGGGGAAATGAGGCCTGCAGGGAGCCAGCAACTCCTGGAAATGCTGAGGGGAGTGACCATTAGGAGCTGCGCTGTTGTTTTTCTAATAGCTGGATGCCAGCTGAGGAGAGATGGGGCAGGCAGAGCTGGGGTTCTCTCAGCTCTAATGAAGCTGTCAGGGAAGCAGCAATCAGAGTACACTCGCTCCCCAAAAGTAGGCTAAATCTGGCTGAAGAGATTACATTTTTTGACACATTCAAACCTGCCTAGGAAGCTGACAGCATTCTTGCCTGAGGAAAGAAAACATGAATAAAAGACATGGTGTACTACATGTAAGGCCAGGGCAGTATGGAGGTTATGGGAAGCAAGGCTGTGCGAGGGTGGTGCCTCACCCCACAACCATGGGGAAGGATCCTGCTCCTGCTCAGCTTGTCCACTACACTCTGCACCATTGCATGCTTGGGCAGACCCCAGTGGATCCCCTTCCTGCATCACCTCGGTCATGCAGAAATTCATCCTCACCATGGGCACTGGAAGCAAATTTCCGGGTCTCCATGGATGTCCTGAGCTTCCCACAGCTGGAAGGGTAGGAAGTTTCATGCCATAACAAGGAAGAGGCACAATCGGGGTTGATGTGTGAGCAGGGTGTGGTGTGTCTGTGCTGGCAGCTGGATTGGCTGGACACAAGGGTGATAAACTCAGGGAGAAGAGAGGGAATAGCATAAAGGATGTGATAGGCAATGGCTTGGCAGGCTTACGGAATCTAGACAAAGTACGTTGGCCAAACCGGTGTACATCAGCACAGGTTTCTTGTTCGTGAAGGCAGAGGACACTCACAGACCCACTTTCACCCTGGTTCTCTAACTGCAGCTCATCCCTGGTACAAACTGTAGGAGTGTGCTCCTTCCAAAGCACGTGGGAGCAGCCCCCTGTGTATCTCAGGGCCATGACAGGGAGGGGTGTGGAAGATAAAGCCAGCATGGGGGGGTTCTCTGCCTGCAGTCACGATATTGAAGGGATGCTGTGCCAGAAGATGGCTGTGACTGCAGCTGCACCAAGGCAGACGTGCTCAGTCAGCTTGGGGACCTCACTGGGGGACCACAGCATCACTTCTGATACCACAGACCCCCTCCATATGGGGCACAGCAGCCAGAGTCAAAGCCTGAACCCATGGAGAGTTTTTGCCTCCACCTCTTCCCACTGTGCCATAGACTCCACAAGCCAAACCATGGAATTCCCAAACCACTGCTGGAGCCAAACGATCCCGCACTTTGTGGAGAGATTTGATTGCACAGCCCTACTAGAGTGTTATCACCCCAGCCAGCTCCAGGGATGAGCAGAAAGTGAAGCTGGGCTGAGGCCAACAAGACCAGCATTGGGCTGAATGTGCATCTCTGCAATCCTCGGAGCTCTGGCTTTCATCTGTATTTCTTTACAGCTTATCATGTTTGCACTAGGGCTCCGCAGATAACAATCTATTAACAGTGAAGTGAATTAGATCACTGCCTGGTTATTTCCCTCAGCTGAGGCCAAACTGCTCTTGCCCATTCAGGAAATTCGTGTTACTTTATTCTCTCTGAGCACGAAAGCATGTCACTCTAATTACCTCCCGTCTCATTCAGCCCGAGCAGCTCCACAGCACTTGCGAGACAGGAGAGCTATAACCTCATTAGAGCATGTTATCGTAAGAGATCAGACACTGGCAGGGGTTTGTTGTGACGAGCCGTTCACAGATGTTTTCTTTTGAAAGTACAAAAGGGGAAGAGGAATCTGAAGCCGGTGAAGGGGAGCCTCGAAATAACCCTTCTGGTAGCAAAGGACCGCAAGCAAGTGCGCGGGGTCACATCCTCCTCTTGGCTCGGCCTGCGAGGAAGCTCAGAGGGGGCTGTGGGGGTGCAGCAGGCAGCTTAACGCCCTGGAATGCTCCATTCCTCCCCAGATCTCAGAATCAGGAGAACATTTATCGAACGCGCAGGTAAATGTGTGCCAAAGCAAACAGACATTTCTGGCAGCAGACAAGCTGCCACCACAGGGTGAGTGGAGCGGGCTGGTGAGCAGCACTCGGGGTGGATTTGTGGTGCGATGGAGCCTGGCTTTGCTGCTTCACAATCCCTTTTGCAAACTCTTTGGGGTCTCCAATCCAGAGATGCTTAACAACTGCTTTTTAGAGCCTTTTTTTTCTTATGTACTGTGAGTGGAAAGTTTACCTTCTCCTTCAACCACAGCAAACTAAAATTTCGAGCAACCCAACCCAACTCACTATTGCAAGCCCTAGTCCAAACTAACGAAAAACTATCTGGTTGCATGTGGATATTTTTCATTGAAAGAGTCCATTTTGTTCAAAGTGGGGAGAGAGGCAATTAGAAATAGCTACAGACTTGCCAGTGACCACGTGTGGGAGCAGAGTAAGCTGGCTGTGATGGGACAGGCTGTCCCCAAGCCCTGTGTCCACTGCTTGGAGAAGGAGCCTGGTCAGGGCTGGCCATGCTGAGGGAGAGTTGGAACCAGCCCTGCCTCACCCCCTGCCTTACAGTGTTTTAACTTTACACGTGGTGCAGCTTCTTGCTGGAAGACAGGACTTAAGAATTTAAGAAGCACCACTGAACAGCTTCCCAATGAATCTAAATCTCTTCATTTGAGTCAGAATAAACTTAAATGGTCCCTTTTATTATTAGCTGTCGGAGAGGAGTTGAGGCCATCAATATTCAATGAAGCCAGTGCCCATGAGCAGCTCACTGCTGTTGCATGTGCCAGGCTCGTCAGGCAAAGGCACAAATCCCACCTTGCCAAGAGAGTCCAGGCAGATCCCGACAATTTACAGATGAAAGCAACTTAATGGGATGGTAATTTAAGCCATCAGGACAGAAATGGGAAGGCAGCTTTTGGGAGCAAAAGGGTTAATGCAGAGCCACCTGACATCCCAGGCTTGCTGCCATAGGATTCATTCATTGGAGTTGGTGGGATTGCAGCGTGGGGACATGAGACCCACAGCTTGGAGATGTTTCATTTGGTGGTATCACCACAGCCAGAGCTGCTGCAAATGGTTCCCTGTTCGCTGCTTCAGCAGATTCTTACTTTAATGTTCATTTCGACCCCTTGTTCTCTGGCAAGGTTGCTGCCCCTAATGTAAGCAGAGCCAGGACAGCCTGGCACAAAACCTACTCCCTTCCCTGTTTGGGTTTTTTGGGATGCACTTTCACCCTCAGGAGATTCTGGAGTAAAAAATCAATGAAGGCACTGATCTTAAGCCCTCTGAAGTCAAAAGGAGGTTTGGGTTGATTTGGGCTTTTTTGGTTTTGAGGGGTTTTCTCTGCCTTTGACTTCTTCCACTCCAGATTCTCAGCAATTTCTGTCAGGTGGGAGCTGATCAGCACGGGACAGTAGCTGGACAGTAAAACAGAGCACCTCTGCATGCAGACACACTTTAGCAATGCTGTCTGACAGACTTGGCTTCCAGTGGAAGGTCCCATTCTTCTCTTACTGATGGCTCAAGCTGAGGCCCTCACTCTTAACACCGCTAAAAATTGGGGGATGAATTTTTCAGAAAAAAACCCACAACATAAATGTGCACACACAGACTTCTGCTGCAGTGCTAAAGTCACGGGCAGCTTTCTGCTGAGCTGCAGCACATATTGGCAAAACCACTTCCACTTTTCTCCCTTGGAAAAACCTGGGCCAACTCTGACTTTCAGATGCTGCAGCCGCAATTTGGACCCAGCCACGCAACGGACTTGTCAATCAGGCAGTGGTCTCAAATATGGCTTGAGGGGGTTTCCTGCCCCACTGAGCACCAGGAGCTGTAGATTTCAGCTCTCCTTCAATGATATGAGGGACAGAAAAAGCATAGTTCTGGCTTTCCTTCTCTCTTTCTGAGTCTTCCATTGGAAGCTTTTCTTGTGAGTACCTCAGGGACAACCCAGGTAATGAACCCCTGAGAGGAGGAGTGATTGGACTTTAGCTGGACCAAACACATAAGCGTTGACTCCTGGGACCTGAGGAGGAATAGTTCAACCACTCCCTGCCGTCATGTGTGGAAAGCTGAGGAGCTTATTCTCCCCCAGGACAGATGCCATGACTGCTCACACACCAGTACCTGCAACAAATACAGCCTTGGGAGACTCCACACATCCCTGACCTCTGCAGGAGGGTGATATCTGTAGAGCAGAGAAAAGGTTGAACACAGGCAGGCAGGCAGGCAAACATTGACTGACAGTGAGAGAAGAGTGGCTGTAAGATTCAAAAAGGGGAAATCTGCTCTGATGGACACATCAAAGTCCAGAAATGGCTGGGGGAGCGTTCCCAGTGGCAGGACAAAAGGTGACTCCTGTGGCAGTGGAGTCTCTGAGTCTGTCCCATGGCCCTCAGTCTTTTCTCTGCATGGAAAAGCTGTTGCAAAACTGTCTTTGCCTCTAAGGCTCTGGCTTCACATCATCCCAGCACATGTACAGGACTCCTTCCAATGTCTGCAGACACAAAGGCTGAAAGGAGCCAGTCTGTTCCCAACCCCTCTGGGCTATTTGGGGAGCAGAGGCCACAGGGTGACAGGGGGTAGAGAATAGATGGCAAAGGGGGCAGAAGGCTGCTTAGCCCAGGGGAGCCAAGTGAAACACAGGGGCATTGAAGGCACGTACCTCTTACAGTTGTGCAATGATTTATTGAAAGCCGAAAGACGGGACTGCCAGGCGCTCTTTGTTTCCATGGTACCATAAAAAATGGATGGGAAGTGACTGGGCTGTCTTGTAGTTTGAATGTTTCATTGGCATGTCGAGGAAACCTCCAGAGGATGCCTGGAGGGCATGAGAACCAGCTGATGGAATGTGCTAGTTTGTTAATTTAATAGGATACAGTGTTCTCCCTTAACACCGCACATGCAAATCAGGGTGGTGAATCAGGTCAGCACATCTCCCCTGCGCTGGCGCTCGGCTCTCACACGGGGTCTCCTCCTCATCTCCTGCAGCATGCCGGGGTGCCCCAGCCCCCCCTGCAGCCCTCGGCAGGATCAGCCTGTGGGAGAGGTTTTGGACTCCAAAGTGTCTAGTGGGAAATGAGAAACAGTATTTCTGTGGTGTGAAAGCCAGCCTGTGGTGGTATGCAAGGCAATACCAGCTCTGCTGCCTGGAAGGGAAGGGATCGATGTGCACATCGACAGGAATATTAAAAAATTCAGGTTGCATGTGATTCATTGGGGACTCTATCAATGATTCCTTCTATCTGGTTAAGGAAAAGACATATCAGATTTATTTGGGATTAGCAACCTCACTGTACAATTTTCAAACCAAGTTTGAAAATGCCATATTCAGGACAATGAATTTCCCAAAGCTCACAAGGTGCTTCAAATCCCACAGAAATTATATCTAATGAATTGCATATACAAATTTAGAGTAATTTCAATGAAATGGTAGTATTTTGATCACCATTCCAAAAGGAGGTTGGTGAATCCTAACATAAATATTGTGTATGAGCGTAGGTCTGTGTATGTGTGCATTCTAAAACCCAATGCACAAGTCTTGCCTCACCTGTCACTAGAGGTGAATCCAATATTTCCATTGAGCTGAACTGCTAAAGCCTCATTTTGGGAAGGGTTCAGTTCTGTCACAGACACGGACCCTTCCAGGGATAGACTTAACCCAAAGGTAATTGAATTCAGTGGAGCTCTGCACATTTAAACCAAAGACACTTGAACTTGATGACTTACCCTGCCCCTTCTCCTCACTGCAGGCAGGAGAGGATCCTGGCTAAAGCTTTGCTCTAAGACACCCTGGACCTCTGGAATTGCTGTCCTGGAGCAAGCATCACTTCATACTTCCTGCAGCTGTCCTGCAAGGATGCTGTGTGACCTGGCCATGGGCTGGAGGTCAGCAGCCTCCCTGTGCGGTGCAGGGACCCCGATGCTGGCTCTGACGTGCTTCCGTGCTCTTTGGGAAGTGCTCGAATGGATCCCAGCCTGGCACATCCCTCACCTTGCCAGGGAATGGGAATGGGAGTGCCTGCCATGCGTGGGTGGCTGGGCTGGCCCTGCTCCAGCTACGCCGTGCAGCCAGACGGTTAAGTTTTCTGCTGCCTGTTGCCTTTGTGTTCATCTTCCACTCTGTGTCTTGTGCATTCCCAGAGCACATGGCTGGGTTTCATGCTCTTTTCTCCACGCTGGAGCTCTGCTGCTTCACCAGCCAGGATAAAAAATGGTGAGATATTCCCACCAACCTGCAGAGGTGGGATCTCATGGCACCTTTTTTGCTTTTGGCATTTTTTCTTTTTTTTTTTTTTTTTTATTGGGGGGGGAAAGTACAATTTTTTTTTAATTGGGGAGGGAAATGACTAATTTCTATTGAGAATTTGCTGTTATGTGGGAAGAACTCTTTCTGAACTCAGAAGAAAATTTTGTTTTCAACAACAGAGACCTTAAGGATCCTGGAAAAGAAGTTTTGTGCTTTTAGAGGAACTCCACCAACCTTTCCCGTGTCACCCCAGCTGCTCCCAGTACGAGCCAGGAGGATAAACACGCACCAAGAACCTTTCCTGGAGAAAAGAAAAAAACAACAAAAAAAAAAGAACAACTGTCAGAAAAATCTGACTGAGGCTCATTCCCAAACAATTCAGTGCCAGCTGCACAGCAGGAAAGCAGATCCAAAAGGACAGTTGCAGCAGTCATGTTTGATCTCTTACACGCAGGAGGCCAGAGACTGCATCACTGCCAAGTCCTGCATCACTACCAATAGCTGGCAGCTGAATGGGCCTCTGCTCCTGGCAGGACAGCTGATCCTAATTTAATGACTAGGTGGTGAAGAATGGAGCATGCCTCTTTCTAATCAGGTTAGGTCCTTTTGGTTCTGCATTTACTTCATCTGGCTCCCACCCTGTGCTTCCCCGTGGCTACATCTATGTTGTGGTGGGGAGCTGTGGGCTTCAGTTAGCAGAGCTGAGTGTCTCTGTCATTTCTGGGGCATTTCCAAGCCAGCTAAAACCAGGATGTGTGAGAGCCCAGCCTGACTGCAAGTGCACAGCCAGACCACACAGCACCCACTCAGATTTGAACCAAGTGCCTGAACCTTTTGGAACTCCTCCAAAAGTTCTGCTCAGGGGTGACATTTTAAATAGACACTCTGTGTGATAATCCACTCGGGGACATCAGTTTTAGGGGTGTAGGGAGTGCCTACCCTAGGGTAGAGGGTGGGTAGAGCTGAAAAAAATTCAATTTGTCCTGATAGCTGCTTTTCCATGACATTAGGATGTATCCTATGGATTGCAAAACCTGAAAAACCCAAGATAAATTAGCCCAATACTTTGTTCCAGCTACTGTTCCCCTGTGTAAAGCATTTTTTGGTCTGTTTGCACTGTGTTCTTATGCACGAGGCGGAGAGGGAAGTGAAAATCTATCAAAGGAGATGTTACAAGAGGTTTTTCAGCAGCATGACTGTGACAAGACTGTGCTGCAGCTCTGTAGCACGCTGTCTGTGGGATGCTTCAGTACAGCCGTAGAGACAGATGGCTGGTGCAAAGTGAAAAATCTACTTGCATCAAACAAACTATCCAGCAAGCACTCGGCAGGATCCTATGCAAAGCACGGCCGATCTGCACCTGCAAGTCCATATGTACTTGTCCCATCAAGCATTCTCAACAATGTCCCTGGAGTGACAGAAAATCCACTTAGCGGTTTTTGGGTTTTTTTGTTTGTTATTTTTTTTTTTCCCCATCATCTCTTCTACTCCAGGGGTTTTGCAAGGATGTACAGCATCCTGTAGCTACCAATTCCCGACATGTATCCAGTTTAGCATCCTCCCCAACATGTGACACTGACCTTGCTGTGTGATGGATGCCAGGCAAAGGGAATTAACCATTCCTCTGTTCTTATTTAGTTAGGAAGCAGTAACCTTTCAGTGCACCCTGATGTACCAGATATGTCAGAGCATCCCGCTCTGACTTCAAAGGAATGTCACAGGAATAGGAAGCACAGAACCAGAAGCAAAGCAATTAGTTATATGATCTGGTTGGGCACTTCCCCTGCTCCACTTCCTAATGCCACTTAATGTGCTGCTATTAATGTTAAAACATGTGTTAAAAGAGATCGGACAAAAGAGATGAAGTCCCCCCCCTAGAAAGGACTGGACACCACTTTGATGTGGATTCACAGTGAAAGATCTGAAAACCCACAGCTGTGGGTTGAGCAAAGTGAGGCAAAGAAACCAACACAGGATTTAAAGCCTGCACTGGGCAACACTTTTCTCTTGTATGGGTATTTTCCATGCAATTGATTTTATCTGAGTTTAAGTACAAGAGAATCAAACTCTCTGCCTGAAATCCTCCTCTCACTAAACAGTGGGAGGCAGCAATTTGCACTAGAAATGTAAGTAGTCTCACAGCAGTGGGAGAGGCAAAGTCTGGCTTCCCTTAAATATATAAAAAAACTGTATTTCCTCTAAAAAATAACCTGTGCACTGATTTATATTGATAAATATAAACTGGTTCATGGTAAATGACCAGCTGGCCACTGCCAAAGGTTTCTGCTTGCTTTTCCCTTGTTTGCTAGTAATCCATTGCTCTGTACTAGCCCAGGATTTGTGCAGCCAACACCTGAATCTGGAGCACTCTGCGGATGGGGAAAATATAGAGAGGATTTATGCTGCAGGAGTCCTGTTTCTGAGCCCTTCTACTATCCCAGCCCTGTCCCTGCAAAGCTGAGCTCCTGCTTTGCACCAAGTGCACGTTCCTCTTTCACCACATGTAGGAGCATTTCAGGACAACTTTCTCCAAGAGGAGAGTTCACCTGGCACCTCTGCAGGTTAAGGAGGGACAAGGAAGAAGACAGGCACCCAGCTCAGCTGTCTTGCTCCTATCCAATTGATCTGACGGTGCAGAGAGCCAGGTAAATGACAAGAGCATCGAGAGTGCAGGAATGCCCTGGAGTTGGTGGTCCTGCCTGATCATAGAAATCTGGGCTTCACTCTTGATTTTTGGTAATCGTTTTGGTATTGGAGCACAATGGGAAACATTGCTGCCCCCTGATAGGTGAGGAAGAAGGAGTGATGGGTTTGTTGTGAACAGCAGGTTCACCCTTGTGGGTCTGCACCTGCCCCAAAGGAGAGTGTTCTGCTGCCTGGTGAGGAGTGAGACCTACTGACACCAGCCACATCCAGGCAGCTTTAGCCCATGAAGGTCTGAACCCACATCTGCATTAACGGCATTAAAAACCTGGAAATTCGCTTGCACTGTCCACTGCTCTCCATTATTTACTGCTCTGGTGTTCAAAGGCTCCACAGGCTTAAAGCAGACAAGGAAAAATAATAATCTGCCAAACTACAGTGCAGGGTGACTGTAAGCAGCCCAATAAACCACATCCATGCTACCACGGGCAGAGGGGTGGAGGCTGATCCCCTCTACATGAACCCTCAGATTTCTGTGCAACAGAACTGCCTAAAGCCTGTGTTTGGAGAAACAAGGAGAAAAGGATTATCACCCTCCCTCCTTCGGCTTTTCAGGCTGGGAGTGCTCCGGGGCAGGACCTGCTTGGTTGTTTGTACAGCAGCTCAAAGGGCGCTGGAGCTTTGCTGTTCCTTGCAGGGGCAGCACCGTGACTGCTGGGTTAGCACGGGCTGGTTTATGTTTTTCTTTGTCCTTTCCATGGCCTGATTTCAACATCGAGCAAGGATCAACCAGCAGCGAGCACAAGGGTGTTTTCTCACCATTGCCCGGGGTGATGGGCGGATCCTGCAGCCAGCACAGCAGGCCCTGGTGGCTCGCCCTGTCCTTGGAGGGTGCAGGGCATGCCCAGCATCGTGCCAGGAGCAGGGTTGGCCCCAGCCTGGGGCCAGCCTGACCCAACTCACCTCCCTGCTGCAGCGAGGAAGATATTGCTGGTGCTGAGAGGGGCAGAGCCAGTGGGGAAGAGGAGGAGATGGAGGGAAAACACTCACTCCAGCATCCCTGCAAGTGAGGGCAGACAGGGACAGCGCCTGCTTGTAGGCAGGAAAAAGAAAGGGAAGATGAAACAAGGGGAGAAACAGAAGGTTTCTTCCAGGAGCAAAACCTGCAAATGTGAAAGGTGTGTTTCCCCCAAAGCCATTATTTTCTGCCAGCATGTGGGAAGCACAAGCTCTCTCATTCTCGTGCAGGTGTTTAGTGAGTCCTACAGATCACACAACAGATTTAGGCTTATGGCTCTTCGAGCTCCCCTCCTTTTTCTCCCTAAAGTGCCCTCCATGCTCGGCTTTTCATTCTTTACGTCTCCAGCTCTAATTAGCTTTTCTCTCCTGCTGCTTCTGATGAATTGCTCCGTTTTTTTGGTGGTTTTTTTTTTTTTCTTTCATATCTTTGGGGCCCTGCTGCTTCTTGGGGAGCTAGGCTAAAGAGTTATATTTCTTGTTCCTCTCAGTCATTATGAAAGAGAATCTTCTCAGATGAAGACATTCATTAAACTGATTTGGGATGCCTGGTCTATCTTCACTCTGTGTGTTTGCATTAGTGTGGGTAAAATAATTAAAATGCACAGGAAGTGTAGGCTGGAACAATCAGAAAGGCTGGCCCTAACCTGAGGAAATTTGGGGGCAGGGTGCCCATTTACTTTTTAAAAGCTGCCTCTACTTTAATTGCAAAACATATTTTGAGAGAATTCTTCTCTTTATTCCTGTATCTTTGGATGTCAGGGCATGTGGAAGACAAAGGAGATGAGACTCTGGACCCAGAAGTGTGCCCCTGCGAACCCTGAGGTCACTGTAGAACCTTGACATTTAATAAAATCTTAATGCAGATATGGTGGAGAAAGGAAGAACCCTTATTTACCCTATGAATTCAGAGCTCTTTAAAGTTCCCAGACTCTGACTCCGCTTCACAACCAGACAAACTCAAAAATTATTTCCAACATAAAAGCAAAGATTAACCTTTTTAGAGAAGATAGGGTTTTAAGGGAGAAAAATATTAAATACAGGGAGATGACAGTGCCAGGAGTGGCATTTTATTCTGCTGATGGAGTAGACAACCAGTCCCTGAGGTACACCCTGCAGTGGATGAGCACAAGAATAGGGTGGCTTCAGTGGGCATAGACCTGAGAACCACAAAACCTCACCTTTGCCACAGCACCTCTAAGTCTGGATCAGCCACCTCCTCTCTATATGGCTCATACCAGTATGACAACTCTTCTCCTTTTATTCTTCTTTATGTGTTGGTTTTGAGGAGCCTTGGGGCAGGGACGGCTTTTGGGGCACAGGGCACCTGATGCTCCTCAGCCCCACGTGAGGAGTGAATGGTGGTGGTGGCGCTGGTGCTGGCTGTGGGAAAACCTGGCTTGATCAGATGCCACTGAGGTCCCTTCTTGCCTGTGGGAGTGAAATGGCCACAGCTTGCCAAAGGGAGGTTCACAGGCCCCGGGGAAAGCAGAGCACAATTAGTCTGGCCTGGCTCCATGCTAATGTGCCTAATTGGCTCTGTGTTGGTGTCCGCAGGTGAGCAGCTCTGCGGGCAAGGCTGGATGGGGAGAACCAGGTCCACTCCAACCTTTGCACTTAAATGGGCTGCCTTGGGATGAGTTACACTGAGACACTAAGCCAGAGCAATCCCAGGGACTGTTTAGGGTCACAACTGACTGAAGACAAACCATAAAAAGGAGTACGCTAGCAAGGACGTCAGCAGCTCCTGCAGCCTCCATCTGCCGGGGTCTCTGGTGGGGTTTTGCACCAGGCAGGCACTGCTGGTTCCCTCCCTGTGCAAGATCCTGCACCAGGTCCCAGATGGGCACAGGGATAATAATTTCACAGCAGGGAAGAGGCATCTGAAGGTTCCAGAGAAGGGTGGTGCGGCACAACTCAGAAAGAGCAAATTTCACGCCACGTGTGACCCAATGCACTTTGTGCCCACCCTCTGGCTGAAGACATTAAATGCCCCTGCATGCATGCGCTCTACAGGTATCTCAAATATCAGCAATCAATCATGAGAGTGAGATTCAGCTCCAGTTGGGAAAATATTAGCATCTCAGGCTGCTGTCCTTGCTCCTCAGAAGACACTTGGCCAGTGGTGTCCAGGGTCTGACTCATTCCAAAGGAGGTGTCTCCCGTGAGGCAAATGGATAACACACTGTAAATGCTTCCCACCTTGCACTGCCTCTCAGAGGAGCAGGAATGTCTGACTCAGTGGAGACATCCAAGCTGCAGGAACCTAAACTTAAGCTGCCTCACATGACAGGAAAGCTGCTGGAGTCCAGGATGGCCAGACTGGGGGTGCAGAACACGTGGTTTGGGATACCTCAGTGTCAGGAACCCATCAGCAGGCAGGCAGGAGGGGTTTTGTTTGAAAACAGTGCAAGATGCACAAATAGCCCCGTTCCACGAGAGAGAGAAAACCCATGAGAGTGTGTTGTGCACATCCATGTGGATGTGAAAGAGACAGAGATACCCAGGGAGAGAGAGAGGGACAGTGAGAAGCACAAAGAAATCATTTAGGACCGTTCCCAAGGTATGCCTCACACTTGCCTCCTCCCCAAGGTCTTGGCACCAACTCGTTTCTCTGCAGAGAAGCCAGAGGTTCCTCCAAAGTGATACTCTATCAAACGGGAAAGCCATTTACTTTCTGCTGGCTCTGCAGATTTTCAGTGCCTGCAACTGCAGACCTAAAAGTTTATCTTACCAGAGGAATTTATATGGGGCTGCAAGATGGGCTGGTGTTATATGGCTCTAAGTAGTTACATGAAGCCTCCGTGGGCTAATAAAACAGTATTAATTGTATTGCTAAGGTTGCATTTTAAACATTAAATTATGGATGGCTTGATAGCATCGTGAAAGCCAGCATCTTGACATGACCTAACCATTATCTATGGAAATGGCTAAAATGCCTTTTTGCAATGTACTCTCGTTGATTTAAATCTTTGAGGTGACACTTAACACTAAATTATTTCCTCTGGCTGAGGGAGAGCAGGGAGGGCTTCTCCTCCTCCTTCCCCTTCTTCACCATCCCTATTCTCTTTCTGAACTGCTTTTAACCTCCTCAGCTTACTTTAGCCTGGAAATGGCAAATGGGGCAGGAGAGGGGGAGAGAAACACAACCCAGATCTCACACCATTCCCCACTGTGTCCCATGCATCTCTGAGGGTGCATAGGAGAGGACCCTGGGAACGGTGGCAGCAGGAGGTGTGGGATTGCAGGGAAAAGCTCAGAGGAAGCCCTGAGACCGTGGGAGTGGGCCCTGGACGGATCCCTGCCCAACTCTGCCCCTCAGTGAATGAACCAGACCCTGTTAATCTAATTAAAGGGGTCAGCCCTAAAGGCCAATTACAGCACAGCCAGTGTCAACAGCAATTCTTCCCTCACTGGCTGGTTTAGGGGCAGAGCTGCAGCAGAGCCTTTCACGGCTGGGAACGGCATCTACTGATGGAAGAAAAGCAGGCAAACAAAAATTTAATGGATCTGCTTTCATTTATTATTTCTATTTATTTTAAGAGATTGATGGGCTCATCACCGGAGGTGACCAGCTGAGGAGCAGACACACATCCCCAAAGTGTCAGGAGAGTCCCACCCCTAGTGCCACTCCCCTGTCACCCATCCCGATGTTGTTCCCTGTCTCCCGCAGCAGGCGAGGCAGTGTCTACGGTGGGAGCCGGGCAGGGGGCACATTCCCAAGGCAGCAGCGAGGTCCTGGCTCGCAACCCCGGCTGCGAGAGGCACAGCTGGTCAGTGGGGCGGCCGCAGGGACCCCGCCGTGCCCGGCATCCCACGGCTGCCGTGTCACACTCGGCAGCTCCGTGTTTGTAAAGCTGCAGCTCTGACACGGCGCCGCCGACCCGGGCAGAGCAGCCGGCACGCTGCTCCCAGTGCTCCCAGTGCTCCCAGTGCTCCCAGTGCTCCCAGTGCTCCCAGTGCTCCCACTGCTCCCACTGCTCCCACTGCTCCCACTGCCAGCTCCTGAGCTGCTCAGAGACCCAGCTGCAGCTCCCCAAACCCCCAGGGTGTTTCAGGAGAAGCCCTTGGCTCACCCCAGAGCTGAGGCACACAGGCTGAGGGAGACATTCAACATGAAGAAAAGGAGAATTATATCTTCTGCCACTATCCCTGTGGGCCCTGTGCAGCACCGCCCTGGGTGCAGTGGGGTCTCTGCTAGGATGGAGACCCCCATGCCCACTTGGATTTGTGCCACAAGCCATGGGACCTTCTGCCCCGTTGTCTTCATTCAAGAAAACATCCATGCACTGGCAGACATGGAAATGAAATGCAAATCTCTGCTGCCCACGGCTCACAAAACACACCTGTGCACCATTGCAGCGTGAAAACCCCAGTTGTGGCCTCTAGGAATCAGACAAAATAGGTAAAGGGCAGAAACTCACGCTCTGGTGACCTTGAATTTTTATAGTAATAAAGCTACTTGATGGTTTTTTTAAGAAAAGGAAAAAAAATCCTTTCATAGGTTGCTGTCTCCTGACAACATTTTGACATCAGAGACCCATCATGCCTCTTGTATTACGGAGTGCTCATTTATCTTGGAAGCCTGTAGCAGCTGCTCATGTTACAAGTGGGAATTTCTTCCTTTTGTTTTCCTCGATGTTGCTCTCCTGAACTTCAGTTCAAGGGTTGATTTAAGTGGATCTGCGTTACAGACTGATGAGATCTTTCCAGTGAGTGAAATGACTAAACGTGGCATGCTTAATGTCTTTGGTGGATAAAGCTCACCACTCATTTCTGGGTACTTCAATGAGCTTTGCTTTGTAGAGTTCATAATCTGAGAGGTGGGTTTATGTGGTACCAAGTGTACCCAAGGGTGGTACACTGATACAAAATAGATATAAGAATCTCATCGCATTCCCCGCAGCTCCCAAAGACCCCTGTTACAAAGCAGCTGCCCTGGGAAGCCAAACTGTTGCTTGAATCAGCCCAGAAAGGAAAAGCCCTGAACAGGAGCCCAAGTGCCCAACAAAGCAAATAATAACTGGAATAGGAAGAGGAAATAAGGAAACCTGCCACAGAATCCCAGAGGATGATTTATGGGAAGTGTTTGGCGATACTGTTTGCATTTGATTTATAAGCTTGAGAGCTGAAATTTCTCTTCTTGGAACACAGAGGAGCCATCCAGATGCTGGTGGGACAGGAGAAGATGAATGCATGTACAGGACTTGTCCCCTATCCCTGTCAGTGTTCAAGGCCAGGCTGGATGGGGTATTGAGCACCCTGACCTAGTGGAAGGGATCCTTGCCCCGGGCAGGAGGTTGGAACTGGATGAGATTTAGGGTCCCTTCCAATGCAAACCGTTCTGTATTCAATGAGAGATCAGCTGTGTCCTTAAGGCAGCTCACCTCTCTTGCACGACTCATAAAACAGTTTGTTGAACTGAGAGCTGTTCTCCCTATTCATGAAAAACCACCAGAACCTTCATCCAGCCTGAAATCCTCTGTTGGGAGTCTGGGACTGGCAGCCTCATGGTGAACAGCCCCAGAGCTGTAGCTGTTTGGTAGGTGGTCTGGTTGCACACAGGAAGGATGCCCCATCCAGGACAATGCTCCTGAGGGGACAGAGCTGGTGGCAGCAGTGCTGCACTAGCTGGTCCATCATGTGGGCTATGTAGAGCTGCTTGGCTGGGCTGGGACGAGCCAGCTGGCCCTTCTGTCAGGCCACTCGTGTGTGGCTGAAGCCTGTTCTGTGCCCAGGCTCTGCAGGTCTGTGCAGTCTGGATACACAGAATTCAGCCAGCTGGCTCTGGGATCACCACTGTGGGCTGAGCACAGCTCACAAAGGCAGAGAAATGCAAACCAAAGAGGATGAATCCCTCCCTGACCTGCACGTTTGGGATCAAGGGTCAATTTCTTCAGAGGTAGTGGGAGCTTCCTGTCCTGCTCCTGCTGCTGCATCCCAAAGAGATGAAAGGCAAATCTCTGGCAGAAATTATGGCAGAACATGGCCCAAGCTTTTGCAGGAAGTTTTGGAGCCTGTTCCTTGCTGAGAGGGGGTTGCTGCTATCCTACGTGAACCGTAACGCCAAGGCAGTGTCTGCACAAAGCACTGAGAACTGAAACCAGGACTCCCCACCCAGCTCTTTTCCCTGGTTCCCAGGCTGACAGAGACAGCTTGGCTCATCTTTACAGCTGCAGCCTCCCTCTGTTCCCAAGGTCTGCTCGCTCTCCTGGCTTCTTCTTTGTTCTTCAGACCACCAGGACAGAGACACATGCAAAGCCAGCCCTGCCCTGGCTCTCTCTAGTCTCCCTCTCCTTTCAGCACAGACTTGGGAATTTAAAAGCAATCATAATTTCCTGCTGCCACTTGCTTTCACTGCACGGGAGCTGTGTGATTTGCTTGGAACCCGAGCAGATATCCATTTAGGACATGTCCTTTCCAGCTGGCGTTTACTGGGTGCCTCTGATGGTGGCTGGTGGTCCATTAATCTGCTCACCCCCAGCAGATTCTCAAAGAGATTATTCGCTTCTCAGCCTTTTAGCAACAGTGAATTCATGTCTTTTTATGGCACTCAGTACCTGTTGGAATTAAGGGCACAGGAAATAGTCCTTTGCTTATGCTGAGAGGTTTTATTCCTTAGGAGAACACAACTTTTAGTCTTCGGCCATGGAAAATGTTTTCAGCACTTTGTGAGGAGTTGAGTTTTTGTGAATGTATATAGTAAATAATATTAAAGTTTATCACAGGGTGATAAAGGGTGAAAAAGTAGGTTTTAGGTTTTTAGTATAGAAAGTAGATGAAGAAAAAATGGAGGATTTTGGGTGTTAATTTAATCTTCTTTTTTCTTTCATCTACTCCATTTTCTGCAGTTTTGGTAGCACAGTGATTAGTTAGACAAAGCCACAATATAGAAGTTACATGGCTGACAAATAACTAGTTATTGATAGTTTAATAAAGATAAAATACATTTTAGGTACATAGCAATAATTAACCGGATAGCCTATCTATATAAAAATCCTTGAAATTGTCCATTTTGTGTCTTGCTGTACACATTTTTCTGTGTGTGCTTAGCCTATTGTCATCTAAGGCTCTGAATTGTGATAAAAAAATAAAAAACATCTTTGAAGACCAAACAACAAGGCCCGTCTGCCTCATTCCTAGTTCCTGACCCTAGCACAAACTTTTTCACAGAGGATTCCCAGTAAGGGAAGATAAATTCCACAAATGGTGCCCCTCCTCTTCAGGTGGTGGCTTGAAATACCTTCATGGAGGGTTGATGAGCATCTCTGTGACAAACGTGTGTTACGTCTTAGTCCACCACGGCAGTGCACAGCTAGTGACACTAGTCCCATCGATGGGTGACCATCGAAAGATTTAGGACTTGGGTTTGGAGCAGCTTCTGAGGGTTCAGATGCTTCTCTGAAGCTAAGCCAAACCCCTTTGGCCTGGAAATCGAGCTGGGAAATATAATGAGATTAAGCTGTCAAGTGAGATTTATGGTTCATTCCTCTTCCAGCTGGGTCAAAAATACCACAAGTGCAGCTTCTTTGAGAGAGCACGGGTGCCTCTGCTCTCAGACAGAGCCAGGGAGGGGAGGACAGGTGGGCTTTCCTTTCAAGTCAGTGGCTCATTATTGTCTGGGGGAAGTTCAGCTCGTGCACCTGGCCCATCTGTAGCTGGGGACTTCTGCATCTTGATCAAACTGGGAATGGGACTCGCCCTGACCCTGATGATGAAGGTGACACTTTGGGGGTGGCAGCAGATCCTGGGGACACTGCCATGGTCTTGCTGCCTGTCCTGGTCCACAAGCTCCTTACAGACACCAGATTTTGCTTCCAGCCTCCAAGCAGCTTCCTCGCTGTTCTGTCTGCTGAGCTCCCAGCTCGGATAGCGGTGTCACAACGTGCAGATCACGTAATACTGCTGCTGCTGGCAACTTCCACCCTCCTCCTGGTCCTGCTTAAAAATATGGGTTACCAGGGATCTGATGTTTTAAAAGGGTTTAAGCCAAGCCTCAGCTGCTTCAGAACATGAACTAGGTGTCTATTGCATGAGCAGAAGAGCTACCAAAGGGATGAAAGCAGCCAGTGACAAGGGACTGGCTAAAGTCATCTCAGCTGGCCCAGCTAGTGCTAGAAAAGGGCACAGATCCCCACCCTGAGCCTTCTCAGGTCACACTATGGGGCACCTTTCAGGATGTTTGCATCAAGCCACAATCTCTGTCACTGTGAATCAGATCAGACTCTGGGAACTGTGGAAAAAGTGGAGAACAGACCAGAAAATGTCATTGTGCTGCTACAGATGTCTCTGGCACATCCACATTGACTCAGTGGATGATTCAGGTTCTAAGGGAGTTTAGGATGTTGTTGTCCACAGCTTGTGACATTTTGGTCCCACAGCACTCAGAGAAAATGTTTGGAAAAGATCCATGCAAAGTAACAGGAGTGACTGAAGGCCTGGGAGGAGAGATGCTCCAGTTTGGAAAATAAACGGTCAAACAGACATAAATGGTCAAAAGTGAAGTCCAGAGAATTCCTGAGGGATGACTGACAGCTCATTGCCTTGTGTAATAGAAGAGCTATGGACAAAACAAGAAGCTGTCAGGTTCAGAAGCTACATCCTCCTGCTGGTGGGTGCATCCACACTCTGGGGTGAGGGTACAGCTGCACCCCCAGAGGCGTGATACAGCCAGCTGTGAAACTCCCTGGGTGGCACCAAGCTGACCTTCCAGCTGACCTCGGCTGAAGGGGATGGCGTGGCCTCAGCATGGCTTTCACACACAGTTCATTTTTTAACCCCTATATTGAAATCTTTTGGGTACTGCTACATATTTCTACCAGTGAAATCACTATTTCATTACAAAACAAGCTAATAACCACTGAAATTAATGAATGGATATTAGTTACCCTCAGAGCACTTGGGTATACCTTGAAAATGCAACCACGTCCCTTCTCAGTGGTCGCCGAACCCCACTCCTCATCACTTTCCATTTTTTTCATAAGTTCATAGTGCCTTGAGAAGAACTGACACTGAAAACTACTTTTTTGCCTCTGTCAATCTTGTAGGGTGAATTTGCTGGTGCCCAGTGTAGTATGAACTCCAAAAGCAGCTTCTTCTGGTGGGTGGTGTTGGATTTTCTGCCTGCTAGTAAGAGATGAGCTCAATATTGCCACCTTTATCCAGGTTTATATTCTTAGGACAGATGGGGGTCAGGCGGACTCAAATATTTTTCTTACTAGCTATACCATGGGGGAACTTGAGGATTGGAGCCCACACATCCCTCCTGGTGTGGGGCAAGCTCACACCAGGGTCATCTCAGGTTTGGTGGCTGGGGCACAAATTACAGAATCACAGAATCATCAAATGGTTTGGGTTGGAAGGGACCTGAAAGATCATCCAGTTTCAACCTCCTGCCACAGGAAGGGTCACCTCCCACTAGACTGGGTTGCTCAGGGCCTCATCCAACCTGGCTTAGAAGATTTCCAAGGATGGGGATTCCACAACCTCTACAAAGTTTTCTATTAAGTTTTTTTTTTTACAAAGTTATGTAAATTTTGTATCACAGTGGGTTTGTACAGGCTCTTCTTTCAGCCTTCAGCAGGGAGACAGAGAGATGCGAAGCAAAAATGCCTTTTCTTAACCATTCTGGATTCTGTGCATGTTTTGCCCAACCCCTTTTATTTTTATTTTCTAATTTCTTTTTCCCCTTTTCTTTCTCTTTCCTTTTTAAAATGTATTTTTTATTACTTACTTAAGTAAAGTAGTCAAACATCTATGGAATTCCTTTCTTTCCCTTGTAAGAAGCATCCCAGAAACTCTAATCCCCCTGATCCTTACTGCTTTCAAAGAAACATTTTTAATTCTTCAATGAGGCGCAGCTTTACACTTCACAATATATTTTGCTTCCTGGTTTCTCAATGGGATTTTCTCCAAGCAGTGCTAAAAATCGAGAGCTCTTCTTTTGTCTCCGAACAGCATTTTTAAAATTCTGGATACATGGAAAACCTCCTAACTTTTGTCTTACACAGCACAAAGAAAAGAAACATTTGGAAGTTTGCAGAGACGGGTGTGTGAGCAGCTGCAGCCATCGAGAGCCTCTTCAGCAGCTGTGAGCAGGAGCTCCAAGTCAGTTCTGGCCACATCTGCCACCACACACTTGTGGGTTTTGCTGCTTAAGGGAAGTTTTAATATCCTTTTGTCCTGCAGTTTGTCCTCATCTGGGTCCAGCAGCTCCTGTGGCTAGGCCAGGCCTTTTGCAGGTGCCTGATCTCACCTGAGCCTCCTCCTCCAGGGGAAGGGGATGCTGGTGAGCCCAGGAAACGTCCCTGGGGCCAAAGGGGCTGTTCGTGGCAGATGGTCCCTGTGCACCTGGGGCCCTCCATGTGCCATGAAGGGCTGCAGCCCAGCAGGAGAGAGATGGAAGGCACAGCTGTGGAGGGGTGGCACTGCTGTATCTGAACAGCTGGAAGCATCCACGGCCCTTTGCTGTTTCCTTCCCTCCCTCTTTCAATTAATTTGCTTCTTTTTTCTCCCTTTCTCTCTTGCTTTCCTTCATTTCGGTTTGCTTTTAAATTTATTTTCTCTTTTCCTTGTTCTCTTTTAATTTCTTTCACTTTCCATCTTCATTTATTTTCCCCTTTCTGTTTATTTTTCTTTCCTTTTTATCTTTCTATTTATCTTCTTTTTTCTCTTTATTTTTTGTTTTACTTTTCTTTCTTTCTCTTTCTTTCTTTCTTTCTTTCTTTCTTTCTTTCTTTCTTTCTTTCTTTCTTTCTTTCTTTCTTTCTCTTTCTTTCTTTCTTTCTTTCTTTCTTTCTTTCTTTCTTTCTTTCTTTCTTTCTTTCTTTCTTTCTTTCTTTCTTTTTCTCTCTATTTTTCTTTTTCTCTTTATCTTTCTCTCTCTTTCCTTCTTGCCTGTTTTTCTTTTTATCTTTCTCTCCTTTTCCTCTTTCTTTGTATGCCACTCTCTCACCCTTTTCTCTCTCTTTCCCACTCTTATTTAATTTCTCCTCCTTGCCCCTTTTTTCTCAACCCCCAGCCCCCTCTGGCCGTATTCCCCACACTCTCACAGGGATGCCACTGTCTTTGCAGCCATCCTGGAGCTGTGGGCAGACCCCTGGGCCAGCAGTGCCTCAGAGCTCATTTGTGAGCAGCAGGGTGCTTTAATCGAGGATTTCCCACCAGCAGCACTTCCATCCTTGCGGGCGCACAGGGAGAGCACTGACGTGAGAAGGAGAAAATTATCCTGGGGGGGAACCACCTCACTGTCACCTTCCTGCTTAACTTGCCTTGTCCCAGGACAAATCCCCTTTCTGTCACTGTGGGATTGCTTGGGAATCTCCGCAGCAGGTCCGCTGCACCACCAGCTCCTGCTCTGTCCAGCACATTCAGGGCACAGACTCCCTTGGACTGGTGAAGAGTATCTGCATCTTTCTGCAATGGCTTGGAAGGTGGCTGGTGGACTAATTTAATATAGCTCGGTCTCAGTTCTTTTAATTATGTCTTTATAGTCTTTTAATTAGCCTGCATCCTACTAATTTAAACCACTCTTGTTCAGAGAGACTTCTGCTGAGCAGCTGTTCTTGTTCAGGGCTTTCTCTGGGTTTAGGAAGGGAAGCCTGGGACGTTTGCTTCTCCCCTCCAGGCTGTTTTTCTTATTTTGCTGCATCAGCAAAAGGTTGCAGAATAGAAATGGTTCCTCTGAGATAGAGGAACGTGACTTACAAACCATTATTTGTGTCTGGAACCTGTTTACAAGGTTCAGACAATAAGGAAAACCAAACCCACGGTGTTTCCTTTGCATGCTATACTGCTCCAGCTTCCCTTCAAACAAGGCAAGGATTAGGAACTTCAAGGACTAGGATGACAAGCTCATCTGAAAGACAGGACTCATCCAAAATAAGAAATGTCCTGGCAGCCAGGCTAACTTCAAGGGAAAGCAATTGGAAAGAGAGCTCCAGGAACTGCTCTTTTATTCCTGCTGCATGCCAGACTGCTGGCTGCACACCAGGCTGCTGGCTGCAAACCAGGCCTGTCCCAAGGGCTGTACAGTCCTGAGAAAAAAAAAAAAAAAGATGCTCCCTGGTGCACAGCACAAATCAAAACCCCAGCCCAGAAGTTCACATGAGCTTCATCTCCCTCTCCTGAACTTCCGCTCATGTCTCCTCTGTGAGGTGGCCCCAAATCCCCTTTGTCATTGAGCTGCAGAGGAAAAGAGAAGGGATTTCTGAAAAAGGCAGCTTTCTACATCACCAATAGCTGGTGCTTCAAGCAGTGATGGGAAGTGCAGGGCTTGGGACCTCAGGGCTATTCCTCAGCTTCCAGCAGCACCCACCACCCTCCTAGGGCTCAGCTCTGCTCTTGGCAAGCACAGGGTGTTGTCCAGCATTAGATTTTAACAGAGACTGTGCAACAGCTGTGAGGGATTATCAGTGTGTATCACGCTGTCCTGCTCTGCAAGAATAAAGTATGCTTTAAAGTTCAGGATAGGCATTATTGACTGCATTTAATTGCTTGTGTCCCATCCTGGGCAGGGGCTGCAGCGTGCCAGGAGTAGTGCAACTACTCACAGGGGACAATCCCTGCTAAGAAATCAAAGTGCAAGGCAAGAGGGAGACAGCCTGTTTTCCTTCTTTAATAATTCCTCCAAAACATTCGTCTTCCAAAAACAAATACTGTGGATAGTCCAGGGAATTTAAATCCATCACAGCGAGGCAAGCAGACAGCCTTGCTCTCGCTGCAAGTCAGGAGGGAGGTGGGAAGAAAAGGGAGAGCCGAGGGGGAAAAGCGTCACTGTCGTGCGGCTCATTATCATGCCCGCTCTGGCTGTCGTCTGAGTTTATAATCCGGGCTCCGTGGTACCTTAAGAGCTCATTAATTTGGAGTCCGTACTGGTGAGTCAAACGCAATTAAGGGCAATCAAAGAAATGTCGTGGCGAAATACACTTCATGGATTTCTTTTCAGAGCGGCAGTATCGCTGTGGTTATTTGTGGTATGGATCCTCAGCGCTTCTCTGACAGGCTGTGGTCACTCTTGCAGAAAGAGGAGCCCTCTGCAGCTGCAGCAGCAGCGCTGGCTCCGGGTGCTGCCGCCGGCGCTGGGCCGGCTGCTGCCGGGGTTTTACGATGAGGAGGAGGTTTAGCAAAGTGCAGATAAGGACCAGGCTGGATTTTGAACACAAGAAAAATAACTGACCTGTGAAACTCGGTGCCAGCTGTCGTGGAGGTTACACAGTGCAGCTGGACCCATGTACAGATAAAGTTTACGGGTGATAAGAGCGCCGCAATGGCTCACAAGTGCGCCAGCCTGGACACAGAGCTGGAGTAGAACTTCTTTAAACTGGTATTTGTTGATTGTTAACTCCATGGATGAGACACTTTTATGTGTTATACGTTTCCTTAAGCAGCCCCTAGTCATTTATCTGCAAAAAATAAGTGTCCGGCCCCAGGTCTGGGGGTCGAGGGGGAGCCCAGCAGCTGGTGCTTTGCTGTGTGGTTACCAGCAATCACACCAGGAGGGAGAGGGGCAGTGGGAAAGGGCTGGGACCTCCCCTGCCTCAGCCTCCTCGTGAGCCCACCACTGTGCACACTAGGGAGCAGCCCAAGTCATAAACCCAGGGGACAGAGAGGTGGAAAACAGCACTCCAAAAATTTCCACTGACCCTCTTGTTCAAGGGGTGAGTACTTCTTTGACTAAGTATCTGCTCACTTGCCAAAACAGCTGGGAAACCAGATACTGTGTGCTGCAGAACAACTAATTCCTGTTTGCTGATGCTTGGGATGCTTTTTGGGAGAACTGTTTTTCAGTATTCATCTGCTTTCAGACAAAGGATTATTAATCTAATTTCCCATTGAGGGAAGGGAAAGAATACATTTCTGCTTATGCTGAAGACTTTTAAAACTGTACAGGGGGATTGTCACCCTGAGAAATCCATGCTCTATGAGGCAGCTCTTCTGCAGGATGTTGGGTTGAAGGAGGGGTGTGCCTTGTCTTGTGGCATGGTTGGGAGTAAAACACGTGCAAACACACAGCTGTGTATTCTAAGCCCTTTAAACAACTTGCACAAACTAAAAGTACCATACATGCTTTGGTGTCAGATAGAACATGAGATCCTGTCTTTATCCTGTTTTTCCAGGATAAACTTTGGTGGGAGGCACTGCCACGAGCAGCCCTGGCTGTTTGCAGCCCTCCAAAGCTGGAATTTTTCAGGAGAATGAGATGCCACGGAGAACCAGATGCGTGCTTCGTATTGGCCTCTCTGTTTGCCAAAGGTGCTTCTTTTCCTTGGGTGGGCTGAATTTTGCCAGCTGCTGTCATCAGTCAAGTTTACAGCCTTTGCTGAAGCTTGAGGTGGCAGCACAAGCACCCTGCCAAGCACCAGGGCGAAAGATTCACACCTCCATGATGGTGTTGTGTTTTCTCAGGTCCTTTGCTGGTGCAGCCTTCAAATTCCTCACAAAAGTGTGAGTGTGCCTGCAGGAGGGAAATACGTGAAAAAGGGATTTAACTGGTTGTCACCCATTAATTGTCCCATGATGATGGCCAAAAAGCCTCAGAGGAGATTCCTGATTCCTATTATTATTATTATTAAAACTATTAGCTATAACAGTGATTTTCCCTATTAAGGTAATACCTGAGGTGTAAGATCACCAGCATTCAGTCTGATCTATAAAAAATCAGGGATATTACAACCTTAAAACCAAAATGAAAACTTTGGTAGGGATTTCTCAAAGCCAACACGAAAAACAGCTGAGAAAACCTCCTCCCAGCCAGAATCAAAGACCCTTCCTCAGCTGGCCACTAAATTTTTATTACCTTAATTTGCATTTCTTTCCCACATCAGTCATCCCAAGGTGCCCCGTGCTTCTTGCTGCGACCTGTAGAGGGAACTGTGCAATATAGCTAAAGAGTCCAAAATGGTCTGGTGTGTCTTTTTCCAGGAAAGGGTGTTCCTCACGCATCCCCTCCATCCTTAAGCAGACTTCACATTTTCCACTCACTCACATCATTTGGGCTCAGGTGGGCTGGCACTGGGCTGGGTTTCCAAGACAAGGTTTTCACACGCCAGCTGTGGGCAGCAGCCAGAAGATGCAAAGCAACCAGCAATCCTGCTTTTTTTTTTTTCTTCTCCTTTTTTTTAAAATTAGAAACAGCCAGTTGGAGGTATTTGTCCATTGCTGTGACTCATGGTGTCTCAGTTTTTGGGGGCTGCCAGTAACAAGTTAGGAAAGGGCTGTTTCAACCCAGGACAGAAGTGTCCAGACTTTCCAGGCCCCCAGCCAAGGGTGAGCAGAGCCCAGTGATTCTGGAGAGAGCAGCAGGCTCAGCATTACGGCTGAGGTTTGGGTCCTGCTTTTTTGTCACTCTTGACACTGAAATAAAATTACTTGGGACACTGTGGAACGACACAAACTTCCCTTGCCCTGTGGCAAAGTGAGCCCACTCCCACTCCCATCCATCGAGCGCCATGGGACTCCTTGCTGGACAGTTCAGAACCACTCAGCAAAAGCCCGGGAAAACAGAAAGCCACCCTGTCCATGCAAATGTGCCCATCTCTGCCCAAAACAGAGCTTAGGGTGTTTTGCCCATGCCCATCGAGGCAAGGGGCCAGGCAGAACTTCAGCCACCACTCTGCAGATATTTTCTGATTGCACGAGTTGTCAGTTCTGAACTTCAATGTTGCTGATGTGGCAAAGCACGGTCTGACTCAGAGCCTCTTGAAAGCAGCAGAAAGATCTGACCGAGGCTGGAAAAACACTGGTTTGGATCCACTTTTCTCCTGATACTGATGATATGCAGGAAGCAAGACCCAAGCTGGAAGTGTCTGGTGCTGAGGTCTGCAGATGCCCAAACCCTCCCTTGGAGAAGTCTCTGTGTGTCCAGAAAATGCTAATCTCCTTGGAAAAGGACAGTATGTTGTTATGGCACATGAATATCCTCTAGCCTGAGCTTCTCTTCACCCGCCTTGGAAAGGTTGGAAAAAAACAATCAAACAAATAAGACAAACAAGGAAACAAACGAAAGAAAAAACCCCTCCAAATATTTATTTGGTGATACTTACAAGATTAAAAAAAGAATCCAACTGGGTTTTAAGACCCTCAATTTTTAACATTTTTTGGAGGACTGCAGCCTTGAGCACTTGTGTTCGCTCTCTGCCCTACAATATAGAGTAATGCAGAGATCTGCTCAGTTTTGATTTTTTTCTTTATTAAGAAAATCAGTATGTAAAGATAAGCAACAAATTACCACTACCTTGCTGGGATTTTTAACTTTACTCGTCAATGCCATCCCTCCCTATGAAGTGGAGAAAAAAGCCTATCCTGTGCCATGATCCCACTCTCTCTTGCAAGGACCTTTTTCAGATTTCTACCCCGTCCCATGGGCAGTGATGGTTCTTCGGCCAGGTTGGCTGGGACTTGGAGCAACCTGGTCTAGTGGGAGGTGTCCTTGCCCATGTCGGGGGGTGGAATGAGATGATCTTTAAGGTCGCTTTCCACCCATACCATTCTGTGATTCTGTGATTCTGTGATTCTGTGATTCTGTGATTCTGTGATTCTGTGATTCTGTGACTCTTTCCCATTTACAGCCACCGGACCCTCGTGGTGGTGGGATGCAGTTTGACTTTGGCAAGCGAATTGCAGCCAAACACACATTAGTGAGAGGCTTCACAGGCTGTGGTGGTGACTTTTATCTGGCCCATTTTCAGGGCAGAATCAGAGGTGAGGTGTCAATCTTTCCTCCTGCGCTAAACCTGTCCGAAGGGAGCAGAAACCCCCGCTGACATTAAAGACAACGGAGTGAAAGGGCACGAATATAGGCCAGACTTTATGTAATTATATAGGGAGGAAAACTGGGATGTCTCTTTGTAGAGGCTGGGAATGTTCCACTGGAAAACTAGGTTAGACTGAAAAAAAGAAAGAGCCTCTGTAACCCAGAAATAGCTGGGAGGTTTAAGTATAATTTTCTATCCCTGTGTTATTATGGTGCTAATTCAGGTTTGAGAAATAAATGTAGGTAAAGGTCTCCCAAGGTCAAGAGGAGAAGCAAACCACATTTACAGCTTCCTTTTCATAAAGAATCTCTTCTCTTAATTGAAAACTCGCCATTCACATGACGTTGATTCCCTTCAGTGCGTGGAGGAATATATGTGTTTAATTGATCAATTTACAAACTAATAAATTTAAAAACAAGGCTATTCTTTGAGCTGTCTGAAGCACATCCTTTCACCTGGAAGGTGAATTTTAGGAGCAAGAAGAGACTGGAGGTCCTGGGAGCTGAGATGGAGATAGCCAGCAGAGAGCTGGGAGCAGGGGTGGATGGGTGCTGCTCCTCCTCACAGCAAGGAGTTGTGATTTCAGCCTCCATCCCTGCAGCCTCCCCTTGGGCAGTGCGCGATGGCACAGCTCAGGCCTAGCCAACTGCCTCAGGAAACCCAGAACAAGCTCACTGCCGCGTTCATTGCCCTTTGAATTCGCATTTATTTTTCATTTGTGTGAGGCTGATGAAGATTAGGTCCCTTCATGGGGCACTGCCCCTCAAAGTGCTGCACAAGAAGGCGTTGTTAAAAGAACAACCTCAAAACCACATCAGCTCTCATCAGTCCACAAAAACCCGCTTTTTGCTTACAGTAAAGTGGCCAGAGCTGCCAACATCTCTGCCCTGTCATGGGAGGAGATTTCTAAGAAATGTTAGTGGTGCAAGGAAGGATGAGGAAGTCAGCACAGTACTTTTTCTGGGAAGGTGAGACATTTCCCTTGTCTGAAATGCACTTAAACAAGTGCTAGGAAGCTGGATAGAGTGAAATGATCTGCTTATTCTGACATCAGACCCAAGAACTCAACCCCCCTCATCACATAAGCTCCCAAGCAGAGGGTGCATCTCTGGAAGGATCACCAGCAATGGGGCCTGTTTCCAAGGAATGACCACTTGGACAGTGGTTGGATATCTGGCAGCAGTTTCATCATACAAACACCCTGAAGTGCAAAACTGGTGTCCAGACCCGAAACAAGAAGAAAAATTCATGGCTCTAAAGCCAGACTTGAGGGCAGAAAAATGCAATGCTAGAAGTGGATGAAACAAATCGTAGGAATTGTGGGTTATGGCACATTTTCTTGGGACTTACTTTTTTCTTAAAGGTCAGGCTTTCACTGGGGCTTGAATTGCTTTTAATTTGTTTCTTTAGACCATGGGGCACTCCAAGAGGCAGACAGTGTCTGGGGCAATGAAGTTGATGAGCACTGGGAGGGGAACAAGGGCAGGAGGGAGGGCACTGGTGTTGCAGCTCAGCCACGGTGCACGGAGCCAGAGGAGAGCAGCCTCCAGCAGCCCTGCATGGGACCACTTGGGATTTAATTGCTTTTCTCCTTGGACTCTTTCTCCTGAGTGTGGTTTTAGCAGCCTTGCCAAGCCCACCAATCTGCCCAGCCAAGGCTGCAGGCTGAAAAAAGGGTAAATAATCCCAAGCAGCGCTTCTCACTTAAAATTGCTCCTGGAAGCCAAAACTCTGTCCCTTCTGGTTTTTATCCCCAAAGAGATGACAGGTGGTAACTCCTTTGTTTTTCTGAGATGAGTTTAAATCCAAACCCTCTAGATTGTTAAATAGGAGAGCTCGAGCCTTACTTTTTACAGCTGGTCACCTCTAGATATATCAAGATGGCATTTCTTTAGCAAACCTGAGCAATGCTTGGACCAGACAAAGGGTGGGTGAGAAGCTAAATTTTTAGACAGACAACCAACAGGACAGATGGGGCCTTTGAGCAACCTGCTGTTGTGGAAGGTGTCCCTGCCCGTGACAGGAGCTTGGAATTGGATGATTTTGAAGGTCCCTTCCAACCCAAACCATTCTGTGGTTCTGTGATCTACAAAATCTCAGCTTTTGAAGAAAAGTCCCAAAACCCCCAGGCTTCACAGCAAGATTTTCATGCTGCCATTTACACTGCAGGCCTTTAAAGGCCAAAAGTGATTTAAAGGCCAAAGAAGATTTGCCCCGGCAGGTGCAGAATGTGTCAGGTGGCACAATGTGAGATGTGAAACAAAATGAAATCACAAATACCAGCAAGGTCAGCTGTCACCATGGGACAGCAGGTAAAAATCAGAAGTCTTGGAGAATTTCCTCATGTTTTCCTCTCCTGCATCATCCCACACTGGGACAGCAGACAGCAGACAGGGATAGTGTGTGAACAGTTTAGTGAAGAGTTTTTTGCTGGAGTTGGAAGGAGGTGAGTGTCTTAGCTTAAGCAAACACAAAGGACCTTGAAGCCACAGCTATTTTATCATCTGGGAGCAATACAGCTGCAACCTCAGGCCAGCAGCTGTGCTCTTGTGAGTTTTGGACCCTGAAGAAATTGGGAGATAAAAGTTGCCTTTGATCTGACTGGACTGGGTTTTTATTGCAAAGTCCTTCCATTTATGATTTACTGCAGTTTTTGGTTGGATGAGGATGAGAATTTGAGGGAAAAGAACCAACACAGCTTGTGGGAGGGACAGGTCATTTGGAAATCTGTGTCTGAGAGCCTGTAGGACTGTCTGCTGGGGCAGACAGGGAACAGAGGCTGTTACTCCCTCCCTGCCCCCTCCTTCACAAGATATAGCCATGCCTGAAATTGCTCAGTATCAGAGACCCGTCCAGAAACCCTTCCTTATCTCCTGAATAATCATGCCTGGATGAGGCCAAACTGAAGCTTGCTTCATCTCACAAAGGACTAAACAAACATTCTGGCTCCCGGTGATGCAACTCCAAGTTGATTTTTCCAGTTACTCAACTTCTCTCTCCCTACGTATAATGTGCTGAACTTTGAAATAAATGCCTCTCTCAGCGATTTCAGCAATTTATGTCAAGAAAATCTGGATGCATCAAAGTGAGACATAATATTTTCTGACACAGCACAGGAATAAAGCTGCAGCAGTACATGTAGCTCCCGAGCCTGCATCTCAGCTCTGCCACTGACAAGGTCTATGGCCAAGGGCAAGGTACTTGAACTGCCTGTTCCTCAGTTTCCCTGATCTGAAAAGGGGATTGTGTCGCTTATCCCAAGCAAAGGAAGTGGGATGAGTTCACAAAATATACCTGTAACACAGCGGGGGAAGCTGTCTGTGAAGGAAAGGAAATGTGGACTCTGCTGTCTCAGCACAGAGGATGTTTTATCTTCAATTTGTGGTGAAAAATACAGCATGTAAAGAGGTGTTGCTGATTACTCCTAAGAATCAGCAACATACATTGTGTTCAAAGAGCCTTTTCCATATGCTAGTCCTGTTCTCTTGGCTGCTTCCCAGCATGGGACACAACCTCCTGTCTCTTAAAGCTGCACTGATGCTCCTTTCCAATGCAGGCTCCCCCTTCCCCACCAAACATTCCTGTACAGAGCTGCAAGGAGCTCGGAGGACTCAACCCCCAGAGAGATGGAGCACCTCGATGGGAGCTGAGGACATTCAGATCTTCGTGAGAGCAGGTCCCACCTCAAGGAATCAGACACAAAACTCCTACTTTTATGCCAACAGCCTTGCTAATAAAAGACAACTCCTGCTTGAAACCCCTTGGTGAGAATCTCAGGAGCCTACAGGGTCCAAAATCCAGACCATCCCTGTGAGTTATCTAAAAAAGAGGGAACTGCAGGAACTTAACATTGCCTGGAGGTACCCTTTTTCACTCCAGGAAGGCTGGGATTGATGAACTTTTATCTTTTAGGCTTGTATAATCTGACATTGATTCGGTTCATAACAGGACACAAAAATACCCAGCACTGGCCATGAAATTCCCAATGGAAAGGTGTGGGTTTGTCTCGCTGCTGTGCAAAGGAGCCCTCAAGAAAGAAAGGTTCAGCATGAGACACCCCAGCTGGACAACTGAGTCTTTGATGAGATCCTGCCACAAGAATTAATTCTCTCTGCACTCTTCCACAACATTTATTAAGCCTTTTTTAAGATAACTGGCCTTTTCACTCTTTTATCTTCACAACAACCTGACTGCACAAGGATGAGCTATTTCTTTTCTGATGTAAAGGCAGGAAGACTGAAGTGTAGAAAATTTAAATAAATGCCTCCACTGCATGCACACAGGTGGTCTACGGCAGAACAAAGACCTCACACAGCCCTCAGCAAACCTTTGGTGACTCTTTAGTGGAGGAAAATATTGTCCTGAAAGGCAAAACAGAGCAACTTTTGGGTTCCCACATTGTCTGCCATCCTTCTTGGGTGACATTCCATGTAGATGTAGATGAGGCCTCTTTTAGTCCCAAGGCAAGGTTCTTGTTGTGTCCTCCAGCTTGGGGTGTTTTGCTCTCTCCTTTCTTTTCAGAGCCATGAGGAAAATGCTCCCATGGAGTTTTGCTCCCTGGGTCCGGCTCCAGCAGAGCCATTTCTCCTGAGCAGTGCCAGGAGAGTGGCACTTGTGCCTTTGGCTTCTGAAGCTCAGCTGCAGAGGAGGCACTGATGGGAGCTGAAGTGACCTCAGCCGACCTGAGCCGTGCATCCACAGCCTCATCGAGCATCTGCAGAGCACGGCCACTCTGCCTCCCAGCCCAGATATCTCCACCCCTGGCTGCTCTGAAAGGCTCTGTCTCCTCTGCCTGCTCCTGTAACCATCAAAGGGAATTTTGAGCCTTTGTCCGAACACACAGAAACATTTCTTCAACATTTTCGCTGAGCACAAAGGCAGTATTTAAAATGAAATGTTTAGTGAGGGGTGCAATGGGCAAAGAGGGTTTGGGCAGGCTTGTTCTTTCCCTCTACTTTTCCTGGGTGTTCTCAGGTTCTGACTGGATTTTGTCCATCTCTGGACCAAAGGTTCCCCTCTGTCCCCCATGAATTCATCCTAAATAAATACATATGTATGTTAAGATTTATATACTATGTATGCGTAGCTGTATGTGTGACATGCAGGCTCTTGCTACTAATGGCAGTACAGTTATCAGAATATTGATAAATATTCTTTATTATAGTGTACCTACGCATAAGTTATAGTCACACCTGAGCTGTTGTGGTGATGCTCAAACTGGGGTGGACAAGCACCAAAGGCCAGGGATGGAGGTGACATGGCCAGTGACCAGCATGTAGATCTCATCTTCCCTCGAGTAACAGCGGGACAGAGGGACTCCTTAGGCTGATGGTTTTTCCAGCTTCTGACATGGGAATAACCTGACTGGGATATTACCTGGGCTGCAGTCAGCAGGAGATTTGTGGAAAAACACCACCAAACAAAACCTCCCCTTCCCAAAAAGCCCTTAAAAATGGATGCTGGAGCCAGCCACAAATTAAAATAGCACTGAGGCTTGCTGTTGGATGCCAGGAATAATAGGCTTTGGTTTCAAGGTCTGCCAATGAGTCATTTCATGGCTACCATCAATCCCAAAATGCCTTTGAGCCATAGGCTTAAAGTGACTTGTCCACCAGGAATAATCAAAGGAAAATTGGAGAGGATTTTTTGTTCCTGAGGGCATTCTGTGGGAATTCCCCTGGATCCAGCTGATGGGTCTGCTTCCCCTACTGGGGATACCTTCCTAGCACTGCCCAGAGCCTGCCCCACAGCCAGGGCTCAGATTGCAGCTGCAGCATGGAAACAGCCCTGTGTGCTCTCATGGGCCCAGCCCAGGCTGCTCATGGAGAGCCCTGGCTCAGGTGACATCCCAACCTGGCCTCTGCCAAAAGCTGGTGGGTGTCAGAGCCCCTGGGATCAAGCAAAGCAGCGCTCTAGCCTGCTGCTGTCACTTCTGTCTCAGTGTCAGAGCATCCAGCACCCCTCCATTTTCCCCATCAGAGTGAGCATCAGTGCCAGAAGGAGTAGTGAGTCACCACGGGAAAGGAAGGTCAGGATTTGGGATTTGGCACATATGTGGGTTTGGGTAACTCCTTTCTTCTTCACCTTGCCAGAAAGGAGCCCCTGTCTCCATCCCCCAGCACACAGAGACATTACTTGGCCTCATCACCTGCCTGCAACCAAACTAACAACACACGTTCAAGCTCTGTGTAAATGGTGTCAGGCAGACGTGGGCTCCTGCAGCTCTCCTGGCTGCTGTTCAGAGGTGATGAGGGACCAGGCACATGTCCAGAGGTGTCATGGGAGTGTGCAAAGTGCTGCTCAAACCCAGCAGGAGACGGGCACTGCATTGCCTGTCCCTGAGACACCAGACAGGACTCCTGTGGAATACCCAGGAGTTAGCAGGGCGTGATGAAGGATTCTAGAACAGTAGGACACCAACAGGACAAATCCTCAACCAGTTTAGCCTTGCCAAGCTCTCTAGGCTCAAGCTGCTGAGCTGCTTCTTCTCCACTGAGTTCAGATTTTCCACAAGATTAAACAACCTGTGAGAACTCCTCTCTGCTTGTCTCATTTCACTGGTTTGGGGCTCCCCAGATCCCACATTATAGATAAATCCAGAGAGAGTCTTGGGAGGCCAAGTGCAGCTGTAGGCCTCGAGTGACCCTCAGCTGTGAGTGCATGGACGAGCCTCATCCGAAACAGAAAGTTCTGCTTGTAAAGACAAAGCCTGACCTGTGGCAGGAACACGGAACAGGAATTTGTCCAGAGGTCAAGAGGAGCTGGCTGTTGTGATTTTTACCTCTTCATATGTCAGTATCATACTCTTGGCAGGATTTTTAATGAACAACCTGATTGGTTTGAATACAGAGCTGGAAAGATACGATGATTTCCCAGAATATCTTCCCATCACAGCTGCAGAGAAAGCTCCTGATCCCCCAGGTCAGACCTGGCTGGTCACCACTGTGCCCTGATGTGATGTCACCATCTGGCAGTGCAAACTCGGAGCTGCCTCTGCATTCAGAGGGAACAGACAGCCCCGTTCCACGGCCAGGAGGACAGAGAAGGGACCTGGAGGACAAATCCAGGAGTTGTCTTGGCCCTCTCCTAACTCAGATATTACATCAGCATCATGCTCTAGGGTTTGTTCAGACCTTAAACACTGAAGCTTTCTCCACTTTAATTATGAGAAGGGAAATTCTGGAGGGCAAGTGTGTGATGTGTACCTCACACACAACCTGCAGCCATTATCAGAGAATCACAGAATTCCCAGGTTGGAAGAGACCTTCAAGATCATCGAGTCCAACTCGTGCCCAACTCCTCAAATAAACCCTGGCACTGAGTGCCACATCCAAGCTTTTTATAAACATATCCAGGGATGGTGACTCTACCACCTCCCTGGGCAGCCATTCCAGAATTTTATCACCCTTTCCATGAAGAATTTCTTCCTAATATCCAACCTATATTTCCCTTGGTGCAGCTTGAGGCTGTTAATTGCTGCCTGGAGAAAGACACCAACCCCCACCGGAGTTGTAGAGAGTGATAAGATCACCCCTGAGTCTCCTTTTCTCCAGGCTGAACACCCCCAGCTCCCTCAGTGGTTCCTCACAGGGTTTGTGTTCCCAGCCCCTCTCCAGCCTCGTCACCTCCTCTGGACACGCTCAAGGCTCTCAGCGTCCTTCCCAAACTGAGGGGCCAGAACTGGACACAGCACTCAAGGTGCTTAATTGGACTCTGAATTGATAATGAATCAAATCAGAAATGCCAGGTAAAGGAAATGCTTTAATTATTCTCTCTGGATTCAAACCTATCATATATTGGTGATTCATTTGGTCCTTGCACTGTCTCAGCCTGGTTTTACTTCCACCACACAGGGCCAACACTTTTGGGCTCTGCTCCTCTGAGCTGGCAGTGTTTCACATCCAAAGCAGAAGCCTCATGCTCTGTGGATACAGGTGGACTATAGAGCCCAGCCAAGAGATTCCAGGGCTCACAAGCAAAATCTGAATGCCCTGTAGCAGTTGGAAGTGCTCGGCTGCTTTGGGCCATGGTCCCAGGCAGAAACCTCATCAAGGAAAGGGAGGCATTCTAACAGCAGCATTTCAGAGAGAGCTTCCCTTTGGCTTCCTCTCTGCAGAAAGTGGATCTGGTACACCTGAGGCACCCCAGCCACATGTGTGGGCAGCTTTACAGCAGCCAGGGAGATTAAATCCAGCCCTTTATTATCCACATGAAACCCGAGTTCCTTCAGCGGACACACTGCTGGGCTTGTGGCACATGGATGAGCCACTTGGAGTTCAGCCAGGTTGTGGCTGGGCTTTGCACACACAAACACACAGGCTGTAAGTCACCAAAATCTTCCCACATTCTGATTCCCACTGCTCCCCACTGCTCCCTTCCCTTGACTTCAGCATTCCCAATGGGATTCCTGTGAGTCCTGCTATGAACAAACTTTATGTGAAAAGCTGTGGCCCAATCCAAAACACCGTTGGGTTAAAGAAGTGACATCCAATAATATTAATCAGCTTCAGTGTGGCAGCATCTTTAACAACACTGCGACTGCCACTTCTGTTTAAGAAGTTGTTCATGTGGGGTTTCCTCTGGGTGCCCTTTCATTGTCAGTGCACTTGTTCTGAAACCACAAGTTTCCTCCTGAGAACAGATGGTGACTGGGGGCTCTTTCAAGTCGGCCAGGGCCTTGAATGCTGGCCTTAACTGCTGATACAGTCCTCCATCTGCAGGGTCTTCCCTTCCCCTCAGCAGCAGCTGAAGAAGACCCATGTCTGATAGAAAATAAAGGTAAAATAAAGGTAAAATAAAGGTAAAATAAAGGTAAAATAAAGGTAAAATAAAGGTAAAATAAAGGTAAAATAAAGACCTGCCCTGCAAAGCTCCCACTAGCCTAGTGGAAGTTGTCCTTGCCAGAGGAACTTTAAGATCTCTTACCACACAAACCATCTTATGATCCTACAGTGTCAAGGAGAACTCTGTGTGATGATGGCTTTGGAAAGGGACAGGTCCCTGCAGACAACGATTCACAGCCTTCAGAGGAGGCTCCTGCAGAGATGTTTCTTTGTCTTGCACTTGGGGACTGTGCTTGCAGTTGTTTCCCGCAGTTAAGTGCTCATACCTAAACCAGGATCTGTAATGCAGATTTTAAGTCATCTCCTAAACTTTGCCTTTAGGGGCGTGAGAACACCTCATGAGCAGGCCAGCAGCAACAAATTACACATTTCCTCCGTGCACAAAGACCCTTCCTCCATCAAGCTTCTCTCCCTTAGAGAAGTTTCAGCCAGGCAAAACTTCACCCCAGGCAGCCCTGGGGAGGCCAGGAAGTTCTGCAAATACAATATGTCGGGGTTAACAGCCACGCTCATCAATAACAGGTAACGTGACCTGACAGGTATTGATTGGGCAGCATGGTGTCACATTTGCTCTGCATGTAGGTCACTCAGGCACAAGCACTTCACATAACAATGTCCCAGATGAGCACCCTGAGCACAGGGCACCCCTTCTTGGTCACTCCTCTGCCTCCCTGGCCTGCCCTCATCTCAGCCAAGACATCACCTTCATTAGTGTCCAGCACTAATGACATTCCTGCTGATGTCTGGGGCAGGGAAACTGGCATTTTTCAAAGTGCAACCATAAGGTCGTGTGTCTGTTTTTAGCCCACCTCCACATCTTCCCCTCCCCACTCCCCCAAGCACATTTTACATTTGCTCCACTTGTGGGAAAAATGGGAAATGAGCTGGGGATGAAGGGGAGCTGCAACAACTGAGGTGAGGGTGCTTGGGTGGGACAGAACTAGACTGGGGAAGATATGAGATGGGAAAGGTTTTACGCCAGTAGGATTGAGAGATGTGAATTTTAGGGTTAGAGTGGTGAGAAGGGAGGGTGGTGGGACAGGATACTTTGGGATGTCCCTGCCAGAATGTCCTTTGAGAGCAAGCGTATGTAGCTGCCCTCAATCCCTCCACCTCTCCACCTCTCCAAACCTCCACCTCTCCATCCCTGCATCCCACCACTCTTGCACCCCTCCATCCTTCCATCCCTTCACACACACACACTGAGGAATGATGTCCCACTGCCCCACAGGGAGCAGTGAGATCTCCATCTTCCCACTATTTTTAACCTCCAGCAAGAGAATAGTGCTAAAAACGTCCCGTGCTGTGGTTTCACCGTTGAGTGGAGGCTCTGCCAGTGCATCTACCCTCACTGCCTGGGCAGATGTCAGGAATGAGCTCTCGGTTTGACATTTCTATTAAACCACCTTGCTGTGTTTTTTTTTTCTCCTTCATCACTCCCCTCTCTCCAACCACAACAGCCTTCAAGCCAGCTTGTGAAGGAAGAGGAACTCCTCACGTTGACATTTTTTTTCTTTCTCTTGTGGTTCCTCAAATGATTAGTAGAGAATGTGGGACTTGTGCACTCCCCACTTAGGAAAAACCGAAATAAGTCCACTAGGATATTCTTTGGGCTCCATCTTGCAAAGTAAACCAGATAACCCCAGAAACTGAGTGTCCTGGATGTGTCTCCTGAATCAAGAAAACCCAACATTCACCTCCATTGGAAGGGTCTGTGCTTCGTACAACAATAGCAATAAGACAAACAACAATTTTTTTTCCCAGTGGTTCCATAAAGCAGCCAGAAAACAGGAAGAATTTTTCATGACAAGTTTTGCAAAGAAGTGTAGTGGTTTAAGGCTTGCTTTTACAATGCCAGGGAGTAGGAGGAGATGGTGTAAAGCAGTAATTTGAAATATTTCAAACCACTCAGACTTTGTTTAGCTCATATCTAACCTTCCTGATGCACTGCAGATGCCCATGGAAAGGAGAGGAAAATCCAGCCTGGACTGATATGCAGAGAAACCTGGTGTTTTACAGTCTGGTTATCTGTTCCAGGTCCCCAGGATGGGAGCTCCAAGGATGGGAATGGGTCCTGCTGGAGCTGCTGGGCTCTGGGACCATCAGAAATCATCATTATGACTTAGTGGTAACAAGGTCCTGTTCTCAATACCTGTTATTGGTGTTATACCTGATCCAAATCTTGCATCAAAACACAGAAAGCAGGAGACCAAAAAGTCACCATTTCTCCTGATATCTCCTTGCTTTAAGTGGTGCAGATAAGAGCTGCTCTCAGCTTTTCTTAGGGCATTTTGTGGCATCATCCTTTGGTGGACTTGGCAATGCTGGGTTAAAGGTCAGACTCGATGATCTTAGAGGTCTTTCCCAGCCTTGGAGATTCTGTGTTTCTATAATCATAAGGCTGAAGAAAAGACACATTAAAATTCTGATTTTTGGATTGCAGTCAGTGAGCAGCTCATTAGCATCCTCGTTAAACTCGCTGTTGAATAGTGATATTAATATGAGTGATTAACAACATTATGGATATTTTAACATCAGGAATTAAAAAATGAGTCATTGGTCCTAGAAAACTTGGCTTTTAAGATTTTTCTGCCCAAATGGGAGGCCTCAACAGCTTCTTTTTAAAAACTAAAAGAAAAAATTCCAGGATCTGGGCAATGGAAAAAAAACAAAACAAGAGATGACAGCCTGGGAGCCTTGAATCCTGCCACGGCAAAGATCAAAACTCTGGATTCCCGTACTGCAGTCTTGATTACGGGATGCTCCAGTGGTTTATTTTGCCTTGCAGGATGTTTGTGGAAGGGAGGAGAGTTTCTCATGGATGTGTCCCAGAGCTCTGTGTGTGCGTGGTACATGTTGGACAGGCAGCTCAGTGTTTTTACCCGCTGCGTTTGGCTTGTGCAGAAACAAAGGGGAACCAGCAGCATCGTGTAAGGCTCAGAAGCAAATGGTAAAATTAAAATGCAAGATTCCTTTTGGGATAAAGCTGTGAGACTGAGCTGAAATCTGCTATACACGTTGCTCCAGTCTTAATTTTTTTGTCATTCTGGAAGGGATCAGAGAGCAAAGCTGTTGACTTCACTAAGTGTTTGCAGGTCAGGCTGTGGGGAAAAAAATCCCTTCCACGCTCCATTTTCCTTATGCCAAGGAAAAAGAGAGCAACAGCCTACATTCAGTTCAGGGAGAGATTTCTCTGTTCTGACATGTAGGAGGAACCACTTCCCTCCAAAGAGTCTCTCAGCACAGAAATGGGACAGGGATGTTGGCACAAGCAGAGCACCTGGACGTAGGGCTGGTGAGATGTGTGGTGGCACTGGAGTCTCACAAGTGGCCCAGAAGCACCAGCACAGCTGATGGGAACTGCTGAGCTGCTTGCATCTGGGAGGAAAATTCTGGGCTCTGAGGGGACCCTGTTTGGAATTTCAGCCTCAGCAACAGGCAAATAACACTTGCAGAACATGCTGAGTGATAGGGAATAAGAAATCCTGAAGAAGCATTTCAGAGGTGTGTGCAGCCCGGCTCAAAGCACTGCAGAGCCCTCTGCCCCTTTTCCTGACCTACATCACCCCTCAGGGCTCCCAGCCTAAAAACCCCAAATGTGCAGCACAGTGAAAGCAGAAAATAAGGCGGGGAGAAAGGGGCATGTTCTTATAACCTACCACCTTAGCATCAGTACCAAGGATGAAGGATTCTGGGATGGATGGATGGATGGATGGATGGATGGATGGATGGATGGATGGATGGATGGATGGAATCAAGGGATCTAGCCTTTGAACTGATTTGGGTTTTGATACACATAATGTATGGCCAGGTCCCCAGTTAAAGTCAACTGTAACTTTTGTCATATGGCTTTGGAATCATCCTGATCCTTGTCTTACTGACACACACACACACACATATATGTGTATATATACTTAAAGCCAATTGTACATGGGAAAAAAAAATTCTCTAAGGCTGCATTACCTCAGAAGTGCTGCAACAGGGCCCGATAATTTAGGTGTGCCTTCGGAAATCATGAGGACTGCAGCAGCCTTGGCACTTCCTTCAGTGACCTCTTGGTTCTCTGCATAAGCAGCATCTGGAAGAGACCCTCGCTGTCCCTGGTGTACAGGAAAATTGTACTAACCCAGTTTATATAAAGAAAGACAAGACAATTTTTACTGTTAATGTGTGTCCCTTTGTTGCAATAGCTACTGCAAACTTTCATGTTTCATAAAAACACACCGAAGAAAGGATGTCAGCCTTATATGACCTACCAGAGCTGGGAGCCAGGGCCAGGATTAGGACTCCAGTTCTCAGCTCCCAGTGCTGGATTCTCCTTATTAAATGACACCTCATCATTACAATAATGAGATCATCCCTGTTATTTAATTACATTCTCCTTGTTGCTGCAAATCCTCAGTGTGGCAATCCAAGAACTTGCTTTCTAAGGTTAGCAGGAACACAGAGAAACGTTTCCTGCCTTGCAAGTGATGTGTATCATTTGCATCTGGCCTGACATCAGCCTTTTCCTGCTGTGCCCTTGGAAAAGCTGAGTTCACAAGCATGCCCGTGCTCTGAGCAGTGGCACTGCCAGCACTCACCTCCCTGTTCGAACATTCAGATCTGAGTTTAATTTTCTAAACCTGTGGGATTCCTCAAAGGCTGCTCACATCAGGGAAGTGAAGCATATCAAGGATCAAGGCTTCTGGCTCTACAACCCACTTGCTTGTTGCAAAGATGTTGCTTTTTAGGGTGCAAGCCAGGAGGAGGTTTGCTGCTGCAAAGGGGTTTGGACAGGATGGGATCTGACTCTTTGTCCAGCTCTCTCCTTGGCTTTGTAAGAGACACTCTTGTCTCCATCATATTAAACCACAGCTCCTGAGAGTGAGGAGTTGTTACCTCTGGGAAGACCTGTTTCTTCTTGTGCTTGCACTGCTGTGGCAGAGTCCGGGCAGCTTTTATTACACATAATTAACTCGTGCTACATGGGGGTAAACTAGGGGTCAAGGGGGAGGATTTATTAGCAAAATTCTTGTGTGCAGGGCTGGACTCCTCCACAACTTCATTCAAGGAGCAAGCATTCAAGCAGCAGCAGCAGCACCACCACCACCAAAGGACCACATGCTAATCACCACCATTAAAAGTAATTCCATGAAAAGAAAAGCCCTGGAGGAGAAAAGACTGGGATGGCTCCTTGGGCAATGGCTCCAGGCTGCTCCCAGCTCTGCCTGCAATTCCCCAACTCTCCCAGGGATGGCTGGGGTTGCATTTTTGGCAGCCTCTGTCACCCTGGGCGAGACTGGAGACGGCTGAGTTTCTGGGTGTGAGGAAAAGGCAGTTGTGCGAGTCACGGCCCGGCTCATATGTGGATCGCTCCCTGCCACAGCTCCTGCCAGCCCTGGCTACCAGGGCTACCAGCACTTCCCAGCATGACTCCTGTTTGTCTTGGCACTGTCCCCTTGGATATGTTGGCATTCCCAGTTAGGCAGCCCAGGTTCTGTGGAATGTGTGTGATTTACAGGCTGAACATTTTGGCCAAGGAAGAACTTAATCCCAGTTTGGGAAGACCTACAAGTTTATGTCTTAACTGCACAAACATTCTTTTATAACTTCTTTCACTTATCATATCTCAGGAAATTAGGTCTCATCTCACTCTTACATTCATTTTCAAGATGTGTTTAGATAGGCTGCCTGAGAGATAAACAAGCAAAGCTTCTTCCTCATTCCAGGTGCTGATTTTCCATCTCTGCCATTCTTGGCTGGACAGCGGTGCTTGGTATGCCTGAGCAGATGCCCCAACTTCTCTCTCCCCCAACCTTTCACCACTTCATTACAACTTTGCTCCATGCTGCCAGAAAGGAGCCAATAGCTCCCCAGGGCAGGGCTGTGTACTCAGCAGACTGGGAGGGTCTAGCATACTTCTCAGTGTTGGAATAATTAACAATTAAGTCCTTAATTAATAGCTCACGTGTATTTCCACCGGCATCTGAAGCACTTTTCAATGGTTGGGTGAGTAAAGGTTCTTCTCATGTTTAAATCTAGAGCAATAATGCTTGAAGAAAAAACATCAGAGGCAATCCCTCCTACATCCCTGAGAGATGGGGAGACTTCCCGTTAGGCAGACAGATGCTGCCTTTCCTCCCGACATCTGGAGAAAGGAGCTTTGATGCTGATGGTGGGAAATGTTCTTGGCTTGCTCTGGCTGGATGAGAAACCACTGCTATCTCAGACAGCAACTCTGCCATGTCTGTACTCCCACCAGCCACTGGGACTGCAAGAAACCATGAGCTGGGAGAGAAAAGCCACTCAGCAACCTCAGCAACTGCATTAGGATGTGCAGTGGGGGGAAATATCCCATTAGTAATCCCAGTAAATCGGCAATTGTTCTAATTGCTCAGCTCCTTTGTTTTCTCTCATCAGCACATGAATTTGTGCCCTTGGATTAGTTTGAGCAGTGATGCCAAACACCTAAGAAACATGAAATTGAGGATGGAAAATACATGGCTCCCAGTTATTATAATGCAACTCCTGGAGAAACCAGCTTTAACACCGCTGTCCCCATTTTCTAGAATAGAGAGAAGGGAAGAGGGAATTTTACACATACACACAAGCGCAAAGCCAGCCTTTTACCCAAGTGGAGTGCTCAGTTTGTATGCAAAAAAAAAAGTCCCTGCTTTGCTAAAAACATTGTCTCCCACTAGAAATCAAAGGCAAAAATAGTTTGGTGGAAAATTTCCAGCTGGTCCAAGTGCCAGTTCCCAAACCTGAGTTTAGCTGTCCTATGTGGGACAGCTAAACCCATCAGACACTCTGATCCTGAGATAACATGGCCATGTACTGTCTCAGACAAATAGGTTGACTCAGAGTCTGGAGTTTAAAATGTGTTTGACTTCAGTGCAATAAAATCAAAAGAGAAACAAGAAACCTGAAGCGGCACTGCCATCGTTAACCTGTGGTGCTGCTGCCATGAATGTCATATTTGTGTGCCTGGAGTGCAACTGAACTCCTCAGGGTGGTCTTTTATGTATCTGTAAAGCAGTGTCTACATGTACAGCACTCTGTAAATAAATAATGCACAGCAATAACCCTTAATAAAATAGGCTGGATGTTGGGGCGGTTTGGCTGTTCAGCTGGATTGCTGCTGACAATTCAGAGGGCTGATTTATGGCTTTGAGGTCATTCTGGGAAATATTATACCATGGTTTTGTCATCCTGTTGCCATGTTTTTCTGATTATTTGTATATTTTTATGTTGAGCAAAGCAAGCACCATTCCATTATGCTACAGACTTGAAGTTGGAGGAGAGTGTCACAGTCTTCTTTGTGCTCCAGCTGTTTCTTGCCAAACCAGTGGTTTTCCATTTGTGGTCTGTGAGTAATGGTGGGTGTAAAGGCGATTTCAGAAGGGTCTGTAAATGAATTTATTTTCCCAGAGATATCCACAAGCTTCTGGCTTCAACAATATCTCAAAAAATATTGAAACCTATTTTGAAGGTGTCAAGGAGCAGAGCCTTTCTTGTGTTCATCACCACCATCTGTTTGCATCTTGCTTTCCACATGGATCTCTCTCTCTTCAGACCTCTGGATTTCATTTTGGCTTTGTCTGTTCAAGAGCAGAGCGCTGTGCTGAGAGCTGCTCTGGTGGGGTGGTTTGCAGCCTACAGCTCTGGGATGCCTGGTGGGACAGTGATTATTACTGAGGTTTTCACTATATCCTCACTATATGTTCCACTATCAAGAGGGAAATTAAAGGAAATTCCTTGAAGATCTTGGGGTGGGCTCCATGAAGGAAGCTTAAAAGCCCAACAGCCTCTGCCAATGTGGTTCCGTTTCCGGTTCCCACATTTAATGATTTATTTTTTTAAATCATGGAATAGTTTGGGTTGGAATGGACTTTTATCATTGTCTTTTCCCAACTTCCCTCTCTGGTGGACAGGGATATCTCAGCTAGACCAAGTTGCAGCACTGTCCAAACCAGCCTTGAATGTTTCCAAGGCTGGGGCATCCATCAGCTCTCTGGTGCCAGTGTTTTACCACCTTAATTGTACAAAACCTCTTCTTTGTCTTTAGTTTGAATTTACTCCTTCTTTTTAGGGCCATTACCCTTAATTCTATCCCTACAAACTACACTAAAAAGTTTTTTCCCCCGTGTTTCTTCTATGCCCCCTTTAAGCCCTGAAAGACCTCAGCAAGGCCTTCCCAGAGCCTCCACCTCTCCACAAGTTGTGAGCAAGGCATGCTCACCAGCAGTAAAATCATTGCAACCACCAGTATTTCTGATCACTCCTACGCTTAGTGGCTCAATTTTACTAGGTAAAGCTCTTGAGTAGATGTGAAGATGAGGAATTTAATCTGGACCAGTGGATTGGGACCACAGCTGGGCCGTCACAGTGGGGTAGAAGAGCTGGATGAAGGGACAGATTGAAAAGCATCATTGGGCACCCATTTAGGCAGCAGTAGCAGAAACCTCAGTATCCTCTGCTCAGGTTGCTGTTACTGGACACCAAACTGATTAATAGTCAGTGGGCTGCAGGGAGTGATTCATTGCGGCCTGAAGAAGATGAATCATGCCCTATACTTCTGCTTCTGCCCACTGACCATGGGAACCTTGAGGGACTAACATAGCTGAGAACATATCTGGAGTTAGACGGGACAAATATCATCCTCACTGAATCTCCTAACCTCAGGTTCATGCCTGTCACATGAGCTGGTCCCCATAAGAAACTCCATCCTCAGACCCTGAAGATCTCTTGCTTCCATTCCTCTGCTTGAAGGTCTCTGAGAGCCAGCCAAAACTTCATTCCTGAGACAATTAGGAAAAGGCTTCTGATTTCCATTTATGTCTCACTTTTGTTTTGCTAGGCAGAACAAACCAAACAACTTTAGTCTCCTGTCACCAGACACTGCAGCCAGCTTTCCGCTGCACCTGCTCTGGTATAAAGTTGCATAGTGACAATTCCCCATCAGCAGTGATGTTTGGAGATCTCTATCAAGGCAGGTGTTCAGCAAATGGCCTCTTTGTAGGGGGAGTACCCTACTCTGCTAATTGCCAGCACAAGAGCCGTACGACATACAGACACCAGGCTCTGCAGCCTAAGGCTCTTCATGGGGTGAATATAATCTTCTCCTGCACCTGTAAATGTGATTTAAGAATGTTATCAGGCAACTACACAAACTGGGTGCAGTACAAAATATTTGTGCTCACCAAATGAGCTGGGCGGGGGGGAACTTTGGGTTGACTTTTCAATGATGTGAGTGAGCAAAATCATCACAAGTGTGGTGATAAGACACCAGATAGACCCATACTCCTGCAATCTGCTTTATCAGCAAGTACTCCAGTTGGAAACTGGAGCTGGACAACAGGCAGAGACTGTGATTTGTGAAGGAGATGGAGGTTTGATGTGTTTAGTCTTCCTACTACACCCTCTTCTAAGTGGAGAAGGTGCTTTTCACTGTACTCCTTTCTGACATTACTCTGAAACTCCGTTTGGCTGAAGTTTGCCTTTATCATAGGAGTTACAGAGATGTGCAAGTGTTGACTCACAATGATTATAAAATGTCTTCCAGAAATTAGCTTATCCCACTCTACTTCTCTGCTGCATTTAACCATTAGGAAGGATCATCATAACAGGCGTTAGCAAAATGACAGACAGGCAGAAATCTGTCTCCTCAGGCAGAATCACTTTCCCCTTCCCACCTCCCCTCCCAGACTATTCAGCTACATTAAAAAAACTAGATCTGAGCTTTGCAGCTTGACTTTCATGTTCGTTCACAGCCAAGGAGCTGAAAGGCCTTGGTTTTGAGAAGGTGAATATGAAAAAGCACCTCCTTGGGCAAGAGGAGATTTGCAGTCTTTGTCATCTTGCAGGCCACATTTATTTGTTACTGATGGGAAAAATCATCCGCTGAGTGAGGGAAAGAGATGATCCCCAGCCAGCTTCTGTTTGATTGCTCCTGCCAGGCATCTGCAGCAGATGTTGTTTTTTTTTTTGTTGGAAGCCAAATGGGTGCCCCAGATAAGCTTTCTCAAAGGCATGTCCCTCTCGGATCGTGCTCTTCCACTGGTGGCGCGCTATAAAACAAACCCGGCTGTGCGCGGGCCATGTGCGTGGAGCCTGGCTCCCGGACGTGGAATTCCTGCTCCTCGCCAGCTTTCCCCTAAAGCTTCGTTATTCCAATAAATCACAGAGCTGAGTTATGGGGCTCTGTTCGGTGGGGGCTGCTTTTAATTGCAGTTTTAGGAACTGTGGGAAAGCAGAATTAATGCCATATGTTTTTTAGGCTTTCGGACCAGTCGCGAGGTCTCGCTTTCAGTTTTGGCTGGGATTCAAACATCACAGTGAATTTTCAGGTTCCTCTGTGTCAAGACACAGTGAGAGGGGGGAAGGGAAGGAAGGGAGATGGTGGCAGGGTGAGGGAGGGTGCTGCTGTGTGGTGCTGTGCTGCTGGCCTGGAGAGGCAGAGAGGAAGGGGAGAGTGCTTCCAGAGGCAAGGAGAAGCACTCCAGGTAAAATCCATCTGCTCCTGGCCCTCAGCATGGACAAATGAGGCTGAAACTTGTGACAAGGAGGAACATGCTGAGAAAGGGAATGGAAGATAGAGCACTGTGGTCTTTTCCCTGGACACTGTCTTCCCTCACACTCCTTTCACTGATTTTCCTTCCCTCAACGCCCCAGTGCTGAGGCACGTGGTGCCTTCCCTTCTCTCCCTACCAATGTCAGGCTTCACTGTGGGCCTGCGTTTACAAACTATGAGCTTGGGGAAAGTTCAAGGTAGGGCTTACATACCACAGGACTGGTTTTGTGAACGCGGGTAAACCCCTTGGATGATGGGACAAATGTCCCAAGAGAGCCCAGGCCCCCTTTAGCTGTTTGAAGCCTCCCGGTCCCAGCTCCTGTGCCCACTGTCTCTGGTACTGGTTCTTGTGTGAGTCCAGTTGCTCTGTGTTCAGAGAGGATGTTACCATGCCCAGCACTCCAGGTCAGCCCTGGCCACCTGGCAACTCATCACAGTCTCTATCCAATAAGATTTTGTAGACTCACACACATTTAGCCACAGGCATTTGCAGATCATCACAACACACTCGCTGGGGCTGGAAAGGGGTAATTTTGACTCTTACCCGAATCAGCTGACCCTATTGCAGGTGATAGAAGTGATGAAGCCTTTACCCTCTGAAGGCCTGGTCCAGGAGTGTGTTGAAACATCCTTCCCCTCCAAATCTCACCAGTGGTGCACAGAGCAGTTGCTTCGCCAGACACAGAAATAAGAACACTTCTGAGAAAACAAAAAGTCAGCATTTTGTAAGATCTGGGGATCTGGGAAGTGAGGCAGGTGAGAGGCTGAATGGTGAACAAGGTCCCAGCTGAGCAAAAAAGACACAGGCACCTCTATTTTCCCTGCTGTTGCTGGGACCTTTGATGTTAGAACACAATCATGAACACATTTTTCTCTCTGCTCTTCTATTCTGACTTAATTTTCTTTCCGGTTGAAAATATCCTGAAAGCAGCATAGACTATCCTCCTAATCAGCAGTGTGGGGAGGAGCAGACAACTCTTGTCCAGGTGGGAACCCATCCAGCACTTGTGGCCTTGCAACCAGTTGTTGGGAGCATGACTAATTAGTCATCGGTGGTAAATAACAAAAGCGTGACTCTGGTCGAGCCAGGGGTAACTAATTAGTTACCTCGTTTGTTAAATGGTATGAGGAAAGAGGGATCTGTCAGATGACTCAGCTCTGATGAGGGGGAAAGCATGTATAAGGTCACAGTGAATATATGGATTTTCCAGGTCTGAGGATGATGCTGCCCAATGTAAATGTTGTCAGCAGTGTTACCAAAACAGCTCACTCTGAAATTTATCCAGCAAACAAAAAGCACTTGCCTGTAATAACAGAAAAGTTGTGATGTGCATTAAAAAGGGTCTGAGGGATTTTTTTCTACCAGCTCTGAGTATGTGCAAATACCTGATTGCTTCTCGGTCTTGCCAATTATTGGAAGTAATGTAATTTTTGTAGAAAAAGAAATATCTCACATCAAAGAGATGCTTAACATTGCTTCTGACAAGATCACTATCTTAAAACGCATAGACATGAGGACAAAAATGTTCATGAAAAGCTTTCAGTGAAACATTTTAGAAGATTCCATTTTCTCAGTTTCACTTCAGCAATGTTAAAATGTTTTGGTGACATAGCGAGATCTTGCTTCAACTTGTTTTGAGTAATTTTGCATTGCATTGCAATATTAATTGAAGTATTTTCAATGTGTGTTATATTTCATTGTGCTGAGATCTATGCTGCACTTCCCTTTGTTATGTTTAATTTTGACGTTATCAAAGTGAACTGTTTCAGTTATATCAGACCAAATGGCTTTTACATTCTTTCTCCATCAAACATTTTTAAAATTTATGAGTTTTTGTTCAGATTTGCAATAATAAATTTGAAGCAAATTTGTGTGTTTCCTGAAGGACAAAAATTCTAATATCCAGCAAAGTCTGTATGTGCATTTAAAAGGAAACTGTTTTCTGGGCATTAAATCAGCAACTTTGGAGAGCTGGTCTGTCCCCCAGCCTCACCAGCACCCTGGACATGTCATTTAGGGCTTGACTATATGAGAAAAGTGGCTGTAACAGGTATCCATGATCACCCAGAGCACACTCACTTCATATGAAGAATGAATTCTTCTCTACAGTAGTTTTCCAACCTATGTCACTCAACCTAAACTCGAGGTTTCACCCTGTGTGAAATGTCAGTTGAGGTCAGATAAATCTTATTCATGGTGACTTTGAGAGAAGCCCGAGATGAGCATCCAGCTGAAGACATCAGCATTCCTGTGATTAATCCCCCTGCTAGTGCCTGATGCAGTGAATTTGGCCCAGCCTCAGAACAGCTCACACCCATGCACAGAGGTTTTGGCCACACCAGTGCCCTCCTGTGTGCAGGGTGGCAGCCTCTGTGGGGCAAAGAGAGACTGCAGACTGGACCATCCACTAAAAAAAACCATCTACCAGTCCATCCTATTTGTCAGCTGTAAAATGAGCATTATGCTAAAGCTTCTGGAGCAATCCCTAGACTTAAAGCAAACCATGTCCAGGCCAAAGCACCACTCCCAACATTTGCTTTAAGCCCTTATTGCTGTCTGGGGTCCAGGCTGCATCCCTTTTGTAATCACCCCCTTAGGCCCTTCAAATCCAGGATGTCTGAGCTTACCCAGATCTCACATTGATGTACCCAGGTATATCAGGAGCATCTCTTTCCTGGTGTGAGTTCAGGGATGGGAGCAAAGGAACTTCAATCTTGCTCAGACCTCACTACCACCCATTACCATCCACAAATTACAATAGCTGTCCTTTGGGTTTCCCGCATCATGCAAACATTTTCTTTCTGAGTAATCAAACACAGCACTACTGAAATCCTTAAAACATCTCCATGGTGAAACAGGTTGCTTTTTCCCAGCCTCTTTGCCCAGTCTGTGCATCCAGTTTGCAGATCTGCACTGACAGCATCAAGCCACTCAGGGCTTTAGGACAGCACTGGGCACACCTCATGAAGACTCATCCCATCGACACCCAGGGTAAATCCCCACCTGACCTGCTGGGAGCAAGGGGATGAGCAAGAGCATGTCCCATCCCTCATGGAGCTGGCTGGGGAGCAGAGGGTGTGCGGTCAGGACAAGGAGGGACAACCAGGACCACAGCAGGTGTTTTCCCACCCTGTCTGGTCTGAGCAGCAGCCGCAGCAGCCCCAGCTGCTTCTCTGGAGATGGTGAAAAGAGGAAGAGCTGTCAAAGACAGACAACACAGGGGTTTCAGTTGTGCATTTCAGTTCACCTCAAAGACCTCGCTGCTTTGTTTTTGCAGCGCCTTTTTCTTATTTTCCTTCACATGCAAGTGTTCTGAAGCACCTTCTCATGTGGGGAATCCTTCAGGAGGCCTGCAAACCTGACTGTCTACTCCCTCCTTCTCTCCACATGCAGGATGGGTTTGTAAATCACATTATTGAGGCAGGAAGTGTGATGGGCTATTTGCACTCCCCTTTCTAGCAGCCCACCTTGCTATAAAATGGTCAAACCTTGGTCAGGTCTGGGAGACAAACCACAAACCTCTTCTATATCTTTTGGCTTGTTTTCCAAGACTGTGCAATTCTTTGCACACNGCTTGTTAAATAACAAAACAAAAGATAAAGGCTCAAAGTTGCAGCTGCTCAGCTCAGTTGCAGGCAGAGAGGGGCAGAATGTGGATTCTCTCCTGTGACTCAACAAAGCAGGAAAAGAATCAGAAGGGGCTATTTTTGAATCTGCCATGAAAAATTGTTTGACAACTTGTGTTCCTTGTTTTTCAAAGTGATACCCCACTTCCTGCCCTTCCAATTCAGCAAACAGCTCTCAAATGTGAGGTGTTTTCTGCTGCTTGCAGTAATATCTGCTCCATTTCCGGGATTTCTCCTCTTCATAGCTGCTACACAAGGGCATTGGAGATGCTGCTCTGGGTCACATCAAAGGCAGAAAAGCCAATTAAATTGTATTTCCCAGCAGCCTGATGATCACCAGGCTCCCTCCCTTCCACCTGTTGGGCACTGGAGGAAGCTTGAGACGCATCAACAACACAACAGAGGTTTTGCTTCCCCCAGGCAAAAGTGCACATGGTTTTCATGGAGAAATTGGAGTATGAACATGGTTGGACACACTGCTGCTCTCTGCATTGGGTCTGAATCCCTTGACAGCTGGGTCCTACAGGTTAAAAGAAACAAGGAAGTCACAGAAAGGCAACAGACTAGCAAGAGCTGTGGTTGCATGAGACAGCAGCCCATTGAAGCAAGTTTTCTGCCTCTTTTCAACTCAAGCCCAAATGCTGAGTATGCAGAGCAAAAGGTCACAGCAAAAAGCACCTTTGTGTTGCCCAGAGCAGCAGCATCATGATGCAAAGCAAGACAAAGAGCAGATTTCTTCCTCCCTTGTTACTCCAGGTGAGAGGTAGACAACAGTGAAATCAGTCCTAAATGACCTGGGATGGGGATAGCTCTTTGGGCAAAACTGCCACAGCACCCAGTCTTGCTAAGCAAAAAAATGAGAAATTTATTACCAAGTTACATCCAAACCTACCCCATGCTCCAGTGATCAGCAGATGTTTGACTGTGCATGCTCTTTTTACCTTCTGTCCCCCAGTTCCCCCTCAGATTTTACAAACAGCCCAAGGGATATTAACATTTACTTTAGTACCTTAATTATCGGTGGGGAAATTTATGTGGGCAACCCATGGAGAATTTATCTCCCCTTTATGGAGGATGAGCTATGTCCAACTTTACTCCAAATAAATCTACCTCTTAAAGTACCAATCTGTGTAGGGACACACATTTTGAAATAAAAAATAACTGTATTTCATCAAAGATTGACTTTCACCTTTCAGCAGGATGAAACTCATTTTTTCAGACAATGTGCAACACTTGCACTGATGTGACAAACAGTCCAAAACCCAAATGTCTTTATTTTTGTGCAGAATTTACATACAGAAACGTCTCCAGAGCATTTACTGTGTGACTTAGAGAAAACAGGTTAATTTGAGGCTCCCATTTCCTCTCCTGTAAAGTGAAGGGGATGCTATTTATGCATTTTTCAGTTTAAATAGCATGGAGCAGGTGCATCAAGTCCACACGTGCTGCAGTCCTGGAATTTGCTCAGTGGGCATCAGTGGGAAGGGGATCAATAACTTTGGGGAGGACATGAAGCTCTCCATCACTCTGGATCACTGTAGACACAAAGATTTGTAATTAAAACTATATTAATAGGCCATGGAAAGAAACAGCCACCCACCTTAATTGCCTTATTTTCGTTATTTTGGAAAAAAACTTAATCAGGACTGTTTAATACATGCTGCTCACCCTCATATTTACTATATGAGGGATTTATACCTGAATAAAATCCTCACATTGGCCCATTAGCCCTGAATCTCAACACACCACTAACAACATTTTTTAGACCTCTAGAGCTCCAACCACAGCAGTGCCTTACTGGGGTGTCTGCGACCCCCATGGCAAAAGCTAAATTATTAATGGTAAGTGTGGAGTTAAAAGCAGGCTGGGTTTGACATCCCTGTTGTTGTGAGCAGAGAGGCAATTTCAGAGGGGAAAACTAAAATAGCACAGCACAAACTAAGATGAAACCACCTTCCTTGGCTATCAGGAAACCAAAACCAAACAAGGGTTAACTGGGCAGAGCCAGCACTGGCTGTAAGTGGGAGGCTTGTGCTTTATTTTATTGTTGTCATTAATTTCCTTCCTTTTACTTTCAGTAGAGGAGCACAGAGTTATTTACATTAGACTCAACTGTGCCCCACTGAGATATATGCACCAGCAGAAACTTCAGGAGTAATAGAAAAAAAAGCAGCTGAAGGGACACGGATGATCTCTGGTGATAACGCCAAGGTTTTTTCCCTTTGAAGCACATTATGACAATGCCAGTTCCCCAGTTCTTCACTGGTACATCTGTAGGGTGTCAGAAGGAGGACTGAGCCACTGTCACATGATGGGACATGAGATGCCACTGATATGCCGCGGCAGTTTCTTTAGTTATACTTGTACTGCAGAAAAAAGTCAGAGAGACTTGGTTGGAGCAGTAGGTTCCAGAGTTAATGAATCAGGGCAGGTCAAGCCCCTTGCTGCACACCTCTGCTCAGAAAACGCCTCTGTGTCCATTTCCATTTTTGCATATTGGAGGGTGGGTTCCTGTCCCTCAGAGCTGGGGGACAGAGGCAGCAAAGCCTGTGTGACTCTGCCTGAACCACTCCCTCTCTTTATACATTTCCTTTCTTCCTCCTCTTTGGCTGTCTCGGCTAATTAGATTATTAAAACACGTGCCTTTTGTGCAGCTCCGGGGCCGGCGGGGACCTGACCTCACCAGCGGCTCCACACACAAATGCTCGCTCAAAGGAAGGGACGAGTTCCCCGCAGCCACCTCCACCCTGTTCCCCCCTCTGCTCCGGGGACCTTGTTTATCTTAACGCCAGCTGAGTTTCCCAGGGAAACCCAGAACAAGGCATTTGCCAGACGATCCCTTTGTGCAGCTCAGCAGAATTCGCTGCCATGCGGTTTTTGCCGAAATCGCAGTAAATTCACCAGGGCTCGCTACTCCTTTCCCGAGGCTGCTCTTCCAGGGCATCCCTGCGTGGCCTTGATGGACACAGGCTCGTGGAAAATCTGGGAGCTTCAGCAGGAACCGAAGTATTTCACACTTCTGGAACATCCAAAAGTAGACGCCTCACTGCTACACAGCTTCCCTCCCACCCAGGCTTCTGCACAGCCAGCCAGAGGCTTTATTTATGGGCTCGGGTGCTCAGCAGTGAAATGGTTGGAGCCCTTGGCATCGAGGGGTCATAATTACCCTTCCGAGTTAACACCCATTGAGATGAATGGGAGCACACCCTTTTCTGCGGGTGTTATTGTTGCAGTCTGCCTGGCTGTGGACTCAAAGGCCAGAGTTTACCTTGGTTTGCAACCAGAAAGGCTGGAAAGCGCCTCTCCCTGTCTCTTGCTCTCGTTTTTTTAAATGGGAAAAGGGAAAGTTTGCTTTTACGGGTTTGTGGGATGGGGAATGGTGAAGCCATATAATTTGGGTCTGGTGGTGCTGAGCACCTATGAAGTTTCCTGGCTTTGGAGAGCAGGAAAGGGCTGGAGTGCTCTGGGAACTGAGCTCCCGGGTTCCTGTCGGCAGCAGGGGAAAGCTGCTGCGTTATCTTTTCCTCATATCTGAGAAAAGGAGCTGCTGAAGCCCCAAAACTGCTGTTTCCCACACTCAGCTGCTGCAGACACACCCTGGGGTACAGCCACTGTGCCAGCAGCACCGCTACCATGTCCATCTGAGAGACGGAGCTGGGCTGAGCCTGGGCTGCAGCATGGTTTGGACATCCCTACAAAGGCATCTCCCTGCCTTTCCCTCCAGACAGCTCTGGCAGGTGCAAACCATAAATGATGGAGAAGGGATGAACCCTGGCCTGGAATGAAACACCTCCAGCCTGTGGCTGCTTCAGGCATCGAGTGTTGCTCTGGGTACAGCAGAGGAGCCGCCAACCCCACGGTGGAGGAGATGCTCACTCTACCTGCCCACCAGGAGTGGCTCTCCCCCGAGCAGAAGGAGTTGGCTGGGGAGGCAGAATGTCTGCTCTTTAATCCCCAGTTCCCATCCTGGCACACCTAACCCATTTCAGCACCCATTACCATTCCCTGGGAACCCACAATCAGAGCTGCTAAAACCAGCTGGGACCACAAACCGGTGCCTGGAGGTGATGTTTGCAGGAGAAGATGTTTACTGAGCAGCCCAGAGGGACTCGGCTCCGCTAGCTGGTGTTTTGTGTCAGAATAACAAACTCACCTCAGGGGCTTGTGTGTACTTGAAAGGGTTCAGGTGGGAGAAGCAGCAAAACACCTGTCCCCCAGGGAAGATGCAGACTTCACCATCAGAGGAGAGCTTTGGTGTGGATAGTCTGGAGCAGTTCCTAGAATAAAATAAACTATGGCACAAAGGCTTCCTGGCACAAAGGCTTCCTCTCCTGATTTACCACAGTTATACATTTTTCAGGGGGACTAAGGGTCTGTAATGCTGCCCACCCTGCTCACAGCATGACTAGCATGAAAGTAACCCAGGGAACATAACAAAAAGAAAGCAAAAATAGCTTTACCACTCCACCATACCCCCTTGCAGCTGCTTTCCCTCTAAGGTGCAAATGAGTCGCAAACGCCCGTGTGCCAGGGGTTATTTGCAGGAAAAGTTATGCTGGCTTGGGGATTAAGGGTGTTTTCATCCACACTTTTCAGCGCAGTAAAACAAGGCCGAGGCACAGGCTGCCTGGTGTGCAGCAGGAGCAGCCCTAAGGCCTCAGGTGCTTGGGATTTACATCCCCTTGGAGCTTCCCTGAATGTGTTTGTGCAGCCAAGGCCCCATGGGGATAAAGGCAGGATTCTCTGTGCGTGTGATGCGTGTGATGCACCTGTACGCACAAACACAGCCATGGCTGGACAGATAATCCCAGGGAATACCATGTCCTATAACCTTCTCCTTCAGCTCCCAAAGGCATCAGAGACAGGGTGCCGAGGGGATCTGGGCACCCCATGGGTTGGCAGTGCCCATTTCTGGGGATCATGCTCCTCCTGACCCCTCTGCTCCAAACACCTGACCACAGCCAACCTCCGTACTCTGCAAAAATCACACCTCAAGCACAGCTGCCAGCACATGCAGGTCCAATTAGTTCAAAATCCGGAGGCAAGCCCCCAAATTCCTGAGGTGGGGAAGAAAATCATCTGCCGTGGTCTCATTTGTTTTTCTAACGGTTACCCTTAATCAAAAAGGCTTCAAACACACTGAGAATAAATTCCAGTTTATAAAGTCCTGTAAAGCTGCGGACTTTGAAGAAGTTTGGTTTTAAGAAAAATATGTTGGCAAAGGACAGAATTGTTCAAGGAGCTGGAAAAATCTGGGCATCATTTCTGCAGAAACGAAACTGCTCCTGCACTGGGTGCAGCCTGTAAACATCTGAGTGGCCCCAAGAGAAAGGGAGTTAAGTGAAATCACATGACCTTCTATAAAAACTTCAGACTCAGATGTGAACTGGTTCTGTGAGCTGAGGACAGTGCAGACACGTAATAAACAAGGGAAGAGAAACATGATTGCGAAGAAATCCACTCCTAAGTAAATCCTTATCTAAACACACTGCCCAGAGTCGCTCAGCCTGCGCTGGTGTGACTGTGCTCCCCAATAATTTTCAGAGCAGCAGCAGGTAAAATATCACTAAAACCCTCTTCCCACCCAGTTACACCAAATAAAGAGGTTTTGCCAGCCTGAGAAATTTGTATGCTTGCAACCAGAGATGCAAATCACAGTCAGCCTGGCAAATCCCCGCATGGCAGTTCGTAGTTTTGCTCCGTGATGACTTTGCAGTGCGCTGTTTATTTTTCCTGGTTCAGCTGGGAGTCAGGCGCTTTATGTAAAAGCAAAAGGTGATGCTTTGCTCAAAAATAAAGTGCTGCCTGAGTGATCATGGGCTGCTTTACAGACAGCCTGAAAACAAGAACTCAAGAACAACTGGTGCAAATATCCATGTGCAAAACCACATTAGAATCATAGAATCATAAAAAGGCTTGGGCTGGCTTAAAGATCATCTCATTTCACTCTCCTGGCATGGACAGGAACACCTTCCACATTCCCAGGCTGTTTGGAGCCCTGTCCAGCCTCACCTTGAACAGTTCTGGGGGTTGTGGCAGCCACAGCTTCTCAGGGCAATATGTTCCAGTGCCTCACAGGATAAAAATTCCTCCTAAGATTTGACCTAAACCTGCCCTTGTCCTCTATCAGCCCATGCAAAAATTACTGTGGACATGTGCTGATGAGAGCTGTGTGAGCATCAGCCTTCAAATTCAAGTTGTTGCAACAAGTTAGGTGTCTTTTGTTTTCGGAGCACTGACTGTGCAAAATGCCCACAGCGGGGTAGTCCAGACCATGAGCACCCACAGCAGCTCAGCACCAGCAACTTTTCCTCCTTTTCCCACAGGTCCTTGACCTGTTTCAGATCCCATGAGCTGTGGTGGAGTCATCTCAGGGATGTCTGCACTGAGCTGCAGTGATGGAGCAAAGCGCAGGGGCTGCAAAGCCTCAGTGAACCCAGCTGCTGGCTCAGCACCTGTGGGCCAGGGCTGAGCAGGGTGCAGGGGAGAGTCAGGTTACCTGATGGGAAAAGTCACAGTGGTTTCATGGTTGGAGCCCAGGCCAGCACAGCAGAAGAGCTGAGAGCTCTTGCTCCATCTGTCACCAGCTTCCTCTGCGAGCTGGAGTGTTTATTCACACATCCGAGACTTGGAAAAGAGCTTGGAAAGCTGTTTTCCTTCCAACCCAGCTGACTGTGCCTCGGATTAAAATGATACCAGTGAGAGAGAGCAGAGCAGCCTCCCTCTCTGTGCCCACGTAATGGAGACGAGCTCTGCCAGTATTTGCAGGCAACAGATTCGGTCTGACTCTAATGCTCACCTTCCTTGCTTCGCAGGACTTCCTTCTCGTGCACATCTGTGGGACTCGTATCCTCGGCTCTCAGCTGTGTAAATTTGCTGAAAAGCAGAACTGCAGAAATAACTGATAGGGGTGAGGGGTGGCCAGGCCGGAAAAAATCAACACATTTGCCCTAGGGTAACCAGAAACGGCATTTTAATTAAATAACTGTGTTTAGGGCCAAGCAAGCATTTTGTCTGACCACAGTGATCTCCTAAGTATTTTTATAAATTGCTCAGATAATTCGTTAATGTGAGAGAAGCGTCAAAGAGAAGTGAAATATTTCTGCTAAAAAATAATGTATTTTATTTTTTTTCACTTGGGAACAATTTCCTGAAATTGCTTTCAGTCGGTGAAACATTGCAGTCAAACCCATCTGCATATTTTTGAAGAGAAAAAATTGCTTCCTTCCACCTTGCATCTTCCCTGGCTGCTAACTTAACTGTATCCTCACCCATTTCATCCCCTTTTACTTGCTTCCTCCTTTTCTCCCGTAACAAATGTGAATTTCCTGTCTTTTATTTTTCACCCTGCCTAACCCGTTATCTGATCCGTGCTCTCTCAGTCCTGACCTCTCCTTCCTCCAGCTGACCTCCTGATAGCCCTTTATCTCCTACTCCCCAGACCAACCTTTTCCCGTTTTCTTTCCCATAGCCGCGGATTGCGGAGCAGCCCCGGGGAGGGGTCTGCTGGGCATTACGGGAATACGAGCAGGGAAAGAGGAGTAAATCCAAACACAGGCTGTACAGGCCTGGGGAACAGAGCCCCGTGGCAACATTCCCTGGGCAGCACCTACACTCCAACGACCTGAACTCAAACTCTGAATCCCGCGTCCTTCGATTGTAGGTGTGAAGTCAGCATTGTCCGGAGTTAATCCCCAAGGGTGTGGATTTAAATAAATGAGGTCCCTTCACGGCACTCGTTAACCTAGCTCAGTGTTAGGTGCTGTGAATGGGGCGCAGGGACTCCGCCCTCCAGGTCGCTCTCTGCCCTGGAGAGATCCGGTAAAGCCTTTCCAGGCTCCGCAGGCTTCCCAGCTGCTCCTCACAGCAAACACCTGAAGGTGGCCGGGAGCCAGCGCCGGGCTGGGACGGAGATGCGGCGTTCATGCACCCGGTATCTGCTCACGCAGGGCGAGCAGGGAGCGCTAATGAAAGCCACGGCAACTCTGCAAGCCAGCAGGACACGAGAAAGGGAGCTAAATGTTCCCTTCCCCCCTCCACAACTCTTTTGTTCACAGCTTGCTGCCTCCCTCCTTACCATAAAATAGCAAAGCAGTGTGACATGTGAGCTCTTTTCCCTGGGATCCAGCGGCAGGACACATGGGAATGGTTTAATCTATGCCTGGGAGGTTTGGATAGGACATTGGGAAGTATTTATTTACTGAAAGGGTGGTCAAACACCAGAACAGGCTTTCTGAAGAGGTGGTCCGTGCCCCAGGCCCATCAGGATTTGAGAGGCATTTGGACAATGCTTTGAATTTGATCAGTCCCAAACTGGTCAGGCAGTTCGAGCAGATGATCATTCAAGGTCCCTTCCAAATCTCCTCTCCTCTCCTCTCCTCTCCTCTCCTCTCCT
>VXBU01016618.1:911641-947711 GCA_013400315.1 Bombycilla garrulus
GTCCCGTCCAAATCTCTCCTCTCCTCTCCTCTCCCTCAAGAGGACAGGTAGGGATTTGAACACTCACCCCTCAGCAATCATGTTTGGACAGGGTTAAATCTTCAAAGGTGCAATTTTTACTCTGGTGTTTCCCAATCCAAATTCCTGCTAAAACCAAAAACACCCCCAGCCACTTGGCTGCTGAACAAGCACAGCTCCTGACCCTCCTGGAGACGCAGCCAGAACCTCCGAACTCACAGTGGCTGCTTTGACCACTGTCTTGGACCTTCCCAATGAGGTTGCCCTGAGCTGGGAGCACCAGCCCTGCAGACAGACAGCAGCACATGGAGTTTCTGTGGTGTGGGAGATTTTGTGGTCTTGGGGTTCCCCGAGGCACGGGACGTCTCCGGGGTGGGGAGGGGGCAGGCTCGTGTGTGCCACCATCCTCCCGGGCAGAAAAGCTCTGGTTAAACACGGTGACACCAGAGAGGAACCAACAGGTGGCCTGAGGGAAATGGTGGTCACTGAGAACAGTTTCGGTTTTGTCTAAATTTTCTGTGGAAAAATTCCCCCTTTTCAGAGAAAGGCTACATGCCCAGTTGTTATGGGGAAATACAACTGCGTACATTTACACAAACTATTATACAAACTGTAAACTCTTTTCTGGGTGTATAAGCACATCCATATATGTATACATCTCCATGGACATATTTTGATTTGATTCAGCCTTTTCTCCAGCAACAAGTGTTTCCAAACCATAGTGAGTTTATTTGCAGAAAAATGATGAATTTAAAATCCCTGTAATGAAAACTCAGTCTGGAAAAGAAACTTATTTTAAAAGAAAAGCTTCAGCCACTTCTGATCAGCATTGATAAACCATCCTCAGAGGAACATTCACTGTTCGCAGGGATTGGGTGCCAGTAAACATTTGCAGGCGTACTAGAGGCTTTGCTGCTCCCAGTTATAAAATGGAATAAATGGACCAGAAAAAGGACTCTTTTTTTTTTTTTAATAAATGTGTCTGTGCTAGAGCTTTTACTTATGGTGGGGAAGCTTTGCTGCTCTATCTCCCTGTAAATCACCACCTGGCACAGCTCCAGTGAGAGTCTCCACTGAACCACCCATCAACAGCTGACTCAGGTGTGTCCTGCCCTGACCCCTTCATTTAACTAGGCTGCATTTCTTCTGGTTTTCTGGAGCTCCCCAGATCCTGCTTGGATGGGTTTCCTGCTGCTGTGCCCCAGAAATGTGGCTCTGTGGTGCAGATGTGCTGGTCAGCCCTTGTGGACACTGTGAATTTGTTGTTCCTCTCTCCTGAGGTCATCCTGCTGCAGGATTGTCCAAGTGCATGTGTTGTGCAGGAGCTCAAAGCACAGTCACTCTTTGCTGTGGCACAAGGAATAAACAGCTGGAGAGACAAAAACCCCAAGATCAGCAGCACTTCCCTGTCTGAGTTGGGCTTTTCCTTACACTCTGCTGACTTTACTAATATAACCCCAAAAATGTTCTGTATCTTTCTCCTCCTACACCAGGTTTCTCTTCTAAGCCCCTCACTGCTCCCACCTCCTCTAAGGAAGCTTTCTTTTCACTATGCAGGTTCTTCAATTCAAAAGATGCCTGTGTTACACAAAAAAAATCCTGCCTCTTTGTTCTTCCTTCTACACAAGTTTCTTTTTAAGTGGCTGGAGAGACCTTGATTTCTCTAAGTGCCAGAACCCTTTGTCAGGTTGGGTCTCTGATCAGGCTCCTCGGTGGAGCTAAATCCCTTGCCAAGCTTTCCCACATTTAGCCAACAGCCCCTTTGAGCTGAGTCTTGAAAAACTGGCTTGTCCTCAGCAGCAGCTCTCTCTTTGTCCAACTGAGCTCCATTTGAATGTGTAATCATCCAAGTTTAATGAGGCTCTTTTGTGAGCCTTATACCAGGTGGAAACATTTTTAGATTTTTTTTTCTCTTGTGGTTTTCACCTCAAAAAATCTGTGGGCAAGAAGAGAGCAAAGAGCTCCATACCCAAAGCCGAGTTTGCTGCTTGATACCTGCCCAGGATTCTGCAGGAGAAATACACCAATAATTCAGACAGGGAGTCCTTCCCACCTGGGAGCTTTTTAGGGCTTGAGCAGGACATGGAGAGAGACAGCAACAAACTATTGAACTGGGGTTGAAAAAGTGTCTTGAAGGAGCTGAGATTGTTGGAGAAAAGGAAGCTCAGGATAGACATTATTGCTCTTTACAACTAAAAGGAGGTTGTAGAGAGGTGGGAGTCAGTCCCTCCTCCCAGGTAACAAGTGGCAAGACCAGAGGAAACTACCTCAAGTTGTGCCAGGTGTGGTTTAGATTGGATACTAGGGAAAATTTCTTGACTGAAAGGGTTGTCAGGCATTAGAAAAGGCTGCCCAGAGCAGTGGTGGAGTCATTGTCCCTGGAAGTGTTCAAAATACGTGGATGTGGTACTTGTGGACATGGTTCAGTGGTGAACACAGTGGTGATGGTTCAACAGTTGGACTCAATCATCCTACAGGTCTTTTCCAACCTTAATAATCCTATTATTCATCTTTGCACACTTTGCCTCCAGCCCAGCTCTCAGCTGCTGCATTTGTGCCCTATTTCTGACCCTTCCGGGAGCAGGAGAGTCTTAATTATGAGTCCATGACCAGGGAGAAGGAGCTTTTCAACTCATTGTTTATCTACCTTGGAATAAACTCAACCAACCCTCTCCTGGAGCTCCACAAACATGAAAAAGAATCACTTTAATGAAACACTTCCTGCTTTTTCAGCTAGCTGGTGCCTCTGGTATGTCTGCTCCAATAATTAGATCACAATTTAATCACAATTCTCTGTTGCTTCAGGGTTGACCTCTGCAGGTGCAGCAGATTTCTCCAGTTGAGCCTCTAGTCCACGAATCAGGGAGGGGGGTGGAGATTGATAGCTGTGCTATGAAGAGAAGCTATTTGCTCACAAAAGGTGAGATCTGGGCTGACACATGGTATTAATATGCATTTTGTCTGGGTAGGTGACTTCTCTGAAGATTTTCTAAGATTTTTTTTCCATCTCCAACCTCTCTGGACTTCATCAGCCCCTAAAGTGAATTCCACAGCTCTCCAGGGGCCTCCTGAATGGACTCACTTCTCACCATGGTCCCAGAGTTCTGGTAGAGCATGAAAAAAGGGCTCTGGCTGAGGTGGATCTCAAGCAGTTGAGCTGTCAGCAGGTGCTTTGTGGCTGGGGCTGCTGTGGCACTTTGGGAACACCAGGACCCAAAGGGGCACCCGGACTTTAACTCAGCTCAGTGTCTTGGAGACTGAGACAGAGTGGAGGAAAACTAACCAGCAGTGAGGCAGGAAAGACACAACACAACAGGCTAAATTCTTGGAAATCAGGCCTTAAAACCAGATATTATTTCCTCATTTTGTTGTTGTTTGGGTTTTTTTGGGTGTTTTTTTTGTGAGAACTGAGAAGAAAATAATGAAACCAGGTCCTGTTTCAGCAAAAGGTTTGGGCTGGTTGGATGGCAGGGAAATGTTTTCTTCAGTAGACCAGCAGCAGCCTGGGGCTGTGGTCTAACAAAGGCTCCTCAAGTATGCCTAGAGAAAAGAAGAAAAAAAAAAAAAAAAGATAATCTGGCTGCAGTCATATAGCCTGTTTACATCTTCGTGGTAAAAAATGCGGTGACAGATCATTCTGTTGGCAGGAATGGCTGTGGAGGCCGACTCACTCCTCCACCTATAAATCTGCTGCCTGTGGCCTTCAGGTGCTCAGTTTGCAGGTCGTGAGGCACTCAGGCTGTGCCCTGGGTAGGACCAGAAGCCATTTTCGTGCTCCTGCTGAGGACATCTTGAGTGGGGTTGATGTGTGACACTTGCCCAGAGCATGAATGTGAGTCAGAAACTGCTGCTTCCTACACATCCATCCTCTGTGTCACCTCACCTCACCCTGGCCAAACTTTTATCACTGTTCCTCCTTTCTTCACCACAGTGCTCTGCCCAGCCCTCCCAGCTGCTTGAGGAATCCCAGGCAATGAGACATAAAACAGGGTCTACACCCAAACCTATCGCACAGCCATAAATACACTGGCAGGAGACTCACGTCCGGGGATTGTCTTGGTGCTTTCTCTCTGACCTTGGACGGCAGCTTGACCCCTGCAACAGCTCTTTCTGCGTTCTTCACTTGAATGGAGGCCCATCTAAATTTTACAAACCCTGTTTGTGAGCCTTATGCCAGGCGTGAGGGTGACCCTATCCTTCTTTGGGGAATGGAGACAGGAATCAGATAAAGAAAATGGCCTCAGAGCCAAAACTGTTTTCTCTGTGATACCAATATTGCAACACTGTCAGTGCCCCCATGGGACAAATTATAATCTTATTCCCACAGGGAGAGGGGAATCTATCGGTTAGAGTCACCATCTCACCATCTCCTATGCTCCACAGATCGCTCCCAGTCACATTAGATGAATTTAAAAGGACCTCTGCACAGCTTTTGGACATGTCAGGAAGAAAAACCTGGATGCTATTTTTATCTGATTATCATCGAAACAAAGTCAACATGACAGGCTTTAGAATTAAACAAGGCTTTAAAACCAGTTTGGCTGCTTTACTGCCACCACCTGAGTGAATGAAGCACCTGGATGGAGAAGGCAGGTCCCAACAGACCAGAGGCAGACTTTTGGCAGTGATATTGAGGGCATCTCTCAGCAGTGGGGTGGTTAAAACTCACGGGCATTTCCAGAGAAAGTGTTCTAATTGCTGAACACCAGTTAGCAGCGCCTGCTTCGATGGATGCACTGATGTCTCTACTTTCTCTCAGCGCTGCTATTTCCAGCTTTCAGGCAAACGGCACTTCACATTTAGCTAATTACTCCGAGAGAGCAGCAGGGTTTCCAGGGCTGCAGATTTCACACAGTTTCTATTAATATCCCCTAGGGCTTCCAGGTTTGTGCTTCTTTGGGATAACACTGATCTCTCTTTGCCAGGACCACTCAGGTCTTGTGCATCCTCTCACTCCTAACCACTTAACATGGCAGCTAGCTAATAATTCCCTTATCACACAGCCCTCCTGATAAAGCTGCTCTGCAAGAGCGATCAGGGCTGGTGCCTGGCTCCCTCAGACCTGCCCCTGGCTCCAGCGGAGACTGGAGGCTCCCGGCAGGAGAGAAGCAGATGCCTTGGGCTGGAGCTGTGCGGGGTTGGTGCTGTCTCGCCCCTCACTGTGATTCTTATCTTGCTGTGGCCAAAAACCCCACTGCCTTGAGCTAAATACCATAGCTTTAGAGGGTGTGAGGAGGGACAGGTGCCTAAAACCAGCTCCCTGCCCGGCAGCCTCCCGTGTGGGTGCCCAGCAAAACGCAGGGACAAGGAAAACACCTCCTTTTGCCCCCGGAGTGGAGGCATATGAGCCCTGACACAGGAGAGCCCAAGATATAACACTTTAGAAACCAAAGGCAGCTCTAAACCCCCTCATGCATTTGCAGCCCCCTCCTGCCTGCAAGCAGCCCTGGTTGCAGTGAGGATTCAGACGGGCCACATTCATTCTGGTTTAAAGAGCTCATCTGGCTTTGCCTTAAATTTATGGGGATCACAGTGAATCAAAGAGCACACGGCTGGGAGTTTAAGAAGTGTTTTGTTCCTCTGAATTACATGAATCCTAAAAGATCCCTGGCATCAAAAGCACCCATTAACCCCAGCAACTTTGTTACTGTCATAAGGGACTTGTTTTTACTCTCTGTTGCACTTCCCAAAGCTTAAAGTCAACAGAGACAGGTCTGTTGACTCCGCTGCACTTTATTAGCCTGATAGCGGAACCCGTGACCATTCTCTTTGGAGTGATTACAAAAAACTTGAGAGATAGAGGGAAAAAATTTAGAACAAGACAAGCACAAGTAAGTACATGCAAAAATGTGAAAAAATTTGCATCAGCCCATGAATCCTCTCGGTAATCCTTGTCTTTTTGCAGTCACAGCATCTTTTTGGTAAAAAAGTTTTCTTTCTCGCTTTCTTGAATGATCAACAGGAATAACTCACTACTGAGAGCTGGGGAAACAAGGTAGCAAAGAAGTACTGTGCTATCCCGTGCAAACAGAGAAAGGAAAAAGCAATAGTTATAATCCCCTAATTACTTCTAGCCACAGTCACTGGCTGCCCAACATCTTTAAACCAGTGGCAATCCTGAAACTCAGATCAAGACTTCATTGTTCTTCCTGAAAAAAAAAACAACCCCAAAACAAAAACCTCCAACATTGTGTTAGTGTAAACTAAAGAGTTGCAAGCAATAAAAGGCTGTTTTGGGGATGGCTGGCATGGAGGTTACAGGCGACAGCTGGTGGGTGTCTGATGGGGCTGCCCTTTCTAGCTACCATCTGGACGTTGCATAGGACAGGCAAGAATAAGCTACTTATACCTTAATAAGGAAAAAGCCTGTAAAAATGGCATGGGGGGGTTGTTGGTTTGGCTGTGAGATCGCTTTGTAAATAAACTGGAATGCAAGCTTGGACTTTGCTGCTCTGCCCGGGCTGAGGCAGGGACAGCAGCTGGAGACTGAGAGCACCTAGAAGTCGCAGATATGTATAAACACTCTGTCCCTGGATGCACTAGTGTGTGTGAAATCTGTTTAACAAATTAATTTGGTTGTTACCATTGCTGTTTAATCACAGCAAGGACGGGAACACCAGTGCACTGAAGGGGCTGATTCTTCCACCTAGACAAACAAAAGGCAGAACTGTCGCAGCCCATTGGAAATGGGTGCATGGTGCCAGGGATGCAAAGTTAGAAGGAAATGATGCAGGAGAGAAACATTGGACCAACATGCACTTGACAAGTGTGTGGACTGCCGTCAGCATACAGAGATGCCTATTTATTCTCCCTTTGGGAGGAGAGTTGCATTAGGGGTGGACCGAATTTACCTCCTTTACTTCAAAAAGAGTCATTTTACTGCACCTGGCATTTCCCCACAGCCACCTGACTCTGCACAAGTCATGTAAATTAGACGTAAATAGGGAGCAAACTCACTTAAATACCAGTTTCTCTGCAGGAGGGGTCCAAAAGGTCTATAAGAGCTGTTGATTCCAACCCTTAGTTCACCTTGGCCTGAAGATGACGGGGGTGAAGTTATCACAGCAGCAATGCTGAGAGCTGTCAGCCTAAAATAAAAGCTTTTGGCAGATCAGCTCTGCCCATTCTGCCTGCAGATGCAGGCACTTTTGCCTTGCCCCTCTGCCCCACTGGCCCTGGGGGCACCTGGTCCTGGCACTGGTGCCCAAACTGGAGGTGGGTTGGGTCCAACCCCAAGCAGCTGTGGGGGCAGTCGCTTTCCTGACAGCAGGGATGGAAGCTGCCACAGCCTTTCCTGCCAAACCTCATCTGTCATAGCCTTAATTTGCTCCTCTGCATCCCAGATCTGCTCCCTTCCCCTCCCTGCAGCTGGCCAAGGAGAGGCAAGGCTTGTCATGCTGCTGTGCTGGCACAACCCCCGCCGTGGGAATCCCCGGCTGAGGAACTGCAGGTGGTTTCCAGTCCTTGCAGCGTGGCCTCTCTGGGAGCCTGGATGCATGAGATGCCTCTCCTTCAACCTCCTTCATCTCATCTTGTCCCATTTGTCCTGGGCAGCAACGTGACCTGGAAGGCTATTTCCTGTTTTACACCCTTTGCCTTCTCCAGTTTTAGCATTTTTGTCCCCCAAACCCTTTTCCGTGCTAGCCTTCCCGTGCTGCCCTGTTGCAATTAACTCGTAGCATCATTAAGGTGTGGAAAAAGCAACACCAGCAAAACTTTTGCTCCCTGGAGCAGTGCTTAAGCCACTTTTCAATCCCTGTCTCAAGCACGTTGCCTTCATGTCAGCATCCAACAGTATCCAAACGCTCTGGGCCATAACTGGAGCAGTGAGCAGATAACGAGCAACATGCTACTTAGAAAGCATTTTGTTCCTGATTAAAGCCAAAACATGTGCTAAGAGCTGCTGAGGGAAAGTGCAGAGCATCTGATTTCTCTCTTTTGCTAACACACTCGGAGGAAGAGGTGACAAGTGGAAATGGTTGCAATTTACAGTCAAACGTGGTGCGTGCATGAATAGGAATTGGAAGGGAGGAGACAAACAAGAAATGTACTGCACGGATTTCCTCTAGTGATGCTGGAGCTTGTACAAACCAATTAGCCTCTCATCAAAGAGCAACCCTGTCCCTATCACCGTAGTTTTTTTTTTTCCTAACAGCTAAGTGCTTGGTGTTTCAGTAGCTTTTTTGGGGTTTTTTTGGTTTTTTTTTTTTTTTTTTTTTCAATTCTTGCTCTTCTCTTGAATTTTCCTGGGGGAAAATGTACCTGAAGATCCAGGCAATTGCTTCTCTGTGCTCTCACATGGTTTTACCATGAGGTAGATTTATGGGTGTCAAATAAGTTGCTCCTTATGCCAATGTCACAGAAATATGAGTGTGTGGGAGGGCTGGTGGCTTCTGCTTAGTGGAGTTGCCAAGGATTGTGCTAATTAGCAATTGGAAAGACTTATATTTTAGAGGTGTGGAGTGATCCAGGGAGGCAAGTTGGGGCTTGTCTACAAACTTGTAAATGCTGTTCTCCATGGACCAGCTGCAAAGGGACTCTGGGCTTTTTGTGGAACCTCCAAAAATTTGTCTGGCTTAGGTTCAGGTGTGTTAGGTTCAGCCCTGCTATGAACTGAGCTTGTAAGGGCTCTGACTGCGTCTTCAGACGCTACCTGAGCTCAGGAATTGGAAGTTGCTGAAAGCTGCTTTATGCTGTGCTCCCTTCGCAGCCCCGAGCTCCTGCTAACCCCAGGCTGGCAGCTGTCTCAGGGCTGGGCTGTCCATCGTTTCACCCCTTGTAGTTATGTACAGGGGTGGAAAGAGGAAGCGAATGGCAGGTGAGTGCAGCAGTGACAGAAAGAGGCTGGGATGGACCTTTGGGTTGATGGGAAGGAAGTTTCTCACCCAGCTCTTTTGTCGGTGCCAGCGGGCAGTTGGAGTGAATAAGTTGCATGTCCCATGTGTGAGCTTTACCTGCAGCTGAGCTGCCTCATTCTTTCCTACACCTCAGACATAACCAAGAAAGAACTGTTCTGCCTTGCTGTAGCCCCAACAGCACCCCATGGGAGTCTCTAAGATGGGAGCATGTTGGGGATCCTTCTCCTTTGTAAAGGCTGGAGATGGCAGGAGTTGCTTGTTCCCCTGTGCTACTGTGGCATCATTCCCTGCGTTGGCTGCATATCCAGAGCTGGAATTGGTGGGCTGTAGCAGCTTTGACTGCTTGGCATCTAAATAAACCTATCCCAGCACCCACAGTGTCACCAGCACTGGAGAAGGTGTTTCTCCTCAGGGAAAGGGCTAATCCAGGTTCCAGCATCTCCAGCACGAGGGAAGCCTCTGGCCGTGCACATTGTCTGATGTGCAGTGCCTCGTGTTGGGGGGAAGCTGGAGACCAGCTAAAATGACAGCGCCTGAAGGAGCACAGTGCGTCATCCAGCACGTCCCCAGCTGCCAGAGCCATGGGGAGGGCCCTTTTCCAGAGGACTAGCATGCTGATCTCAGCTCAGGGAGCTGAGCAGGCTGGAGTCTGGACTCCAGAGCAAACAGCAGCAGATTTGAGGTGAGAGGGTCTGCATGGAAGGTGATGGGGGCAGAAAGAGCAGGTTGGGAACATCTCCATGATCACAACCAAATCCAGAAGGAGATGCATGTTGACAGCCTCAGTGTCTAGCTTTCGACAACTGATTTGGCAAATTTGGGCCAGTGCAAGTAACTAAGAGCAGATGTGTCAAATGGTTTTTATTTCCTAGAATTAACACTAGATACAAGAGTACTAAAGGAAGTGGCCTGCATATCCCTGCTGTGGGAGTCCCCTGACCCTCTCATACCTTCTCTTTACCGTTCCCTGACCAGATACAGCTTTCACTTGCACTAGAATAAATGGGATTGGCTGGAGCCACAGCAGATAACAACCAGCACACAGGAGAGCTGAGGACGACCAGCTCTTTTCACATGATTTGCTGCTTACACAAAGATAATGAGTTTGCCTGTGACTTGTTTTCAGCTTCATAAAAACAAGTTTTAGCTGCAAGTCCTTCCAACGTGGGGGGATCACCTCGTGACACCACATCTCTTCTGATTTCCTCTGGAACAGAAAGGCTTTTGAGATCCCATTTATAACTCTGTTCACACAAAATGTGACAGTTTTAGCTATATTGGAAGACCAGCCTGACCCTGGCAGCCGCTCGCACTGTGATCAGAATAGTTATCAGTCAAACCCTGGTATGTGATGTCTGGTGGCAGTGAGGATGAATCTGTTCTCGCAGTGATGCGATCCACGCTGTGACAAGCAGTGAAGCACAGCCCCACAGAAACAGACAGGTGGAGGAGGAATTGTCTCGAAGTCAGGCACAAGTCTGAGCTAGCCATCCTGGACTCCCCGTATGGTCCACAGGGAAAAACAGGTTCTTTCAGGGAGTGACTCATCTCGCACTAAAATAGGTCAGAGGAACTGCTCTCCAGCAGCATCTGACTCCTCTCCACAGGCTGTAAAGGGAACTCAAGGGGGACTAGTTCAGATTTAAGCAACTTATTTTCACTTGACCAGTGTTTGTTGGTGTGAGTCGCAGCCAGGCTGTACAAACTTTTCCCGAGTCAGCGGGAGTCGTGTCAAAGGGCTTTGGACCTGACACTTCATGGTCTGAGTCAGACTATGCATTTCCCAGAATATCCTTGGACTTAAAGAGCTGGTCAGGGCTGAGCTAGAAGGAAAACATGCACCCTAACCCCTTGTTCTAGAAAATAACAACAGGCAGCACATCCAAATGGAAGGAAGCGGATCCAGGGAAAGTCTGTCTTTTATTTTAAAAACCTGTGCAGCGTAAGACACTGCAGAGTTTTTTCCCTTGTTATCTTTCCAGTGAAAAACGAGGTCACACTTTTCACTGTCACAGTTCCTGGGACTCTCATCATCTTTCAGACCAATTCATTCTCCTTCCTCCAGATTTTCCCCTTGATCTGAAGTATGTTCAAGTCAATGAAAATCGACAATGCTCGTAAGACGCGCCAGAATCGCTTGCTGGGAGAAGGGCACCAGATTTCTTGCTAGCTCCTCCCTTCACCCTCTCTCAGCAGAAGCCGATGACAGGATTATTTTTTATCAAGATGCATATACTACACACAACCAGCACAAAAGATCAGTGATTAGCCTTTGCATAAGCAGCTAAGATTGCTTTTCCCTGACCTTATCAATCTGGTATTTGTATTTCTAGGGAGTTTTAGTGAGTGGGTTTTCTTGGGAAGCTGAAATCCTTCCTTTTAACCCTCACATGAAGTTCCTGCTAACTTCACTGGAATTAGTTTCTCATTCAGGATACAACCAGATAGCTGTCCGTGACTTGTCTGAGTTCAGGAAGGCCTTCAGGTTGCCAGGGATTTCCTTTTCCTTCCTTTGCCCCACATTTTGACACAGCCCATAAAATGAGAACAAGTTATTTCCTGCATAGTAGAACAGGAACAAAAATATCCAAATGCACGTGGCTACCTACAAGCTACAAGTCTGAGCTTCCATGGGAGATCCAGGGTGTAATTCTGCTGCTTGAAGGCAGACATCTGGTCCTGTCTGAGATGCCTGAGGACATCTCAAATGTGTGCACAGGGTTGGCAGGTACAACACAGGAACTGCAGGAAATTCTTCTAGAAATCCCCACTATTTGGTAATCAAACTCCAGAGCCCTAATAACCCATTTTTTTTTTATCCAGCCTCAGCAAATGATGATTCATTTAGGCAACCAAAAATGCAGTTTGACTGGGCATCTCCTGATAGATCTTGCGCACCCGATGATCCTGTGAAGCTGTAGGTCTGTGCAAGAAGCAAGAGATCTGGCTCCCTTTTTCCCTCTCCTTAAAAGAAATTTTCAAACTTAGCACTGAACTACTCAGACAACAGTTTCTTTAACCTGCAAGGGAAAAAGGGATATTTTTTTTTCCTCTCCCTGTGTCCCTCCAGTACTCTTCTACTGACTGAACAGGATACTTTTAAAAACAACACATCCTGCGGGCTGAGGAGCTAGAAGGTCACAGCTTGCTTTGGGTCTGCACACCTCAGACCCCGCCCCCCCCTTGCAGTTCCTGTGGCCTTTTGAATACAAAAACCCTCCAAGTCCATGTCTGTCAACATGCAGGGGCTTGGACGAAGAGCAGGGGGCAGTTTGGAAAGTCAGGTCACTGTAAAGTGCTGTGTTGGAAGCCAAACTCCTCCCTGTCATTCTGACTGGACCAGGGCTGAAGGACTGAGCTGAGAGGCCACTGCAAATGGGAGATGAAGCTCATGGACCTCAGGATGAGGCATTTGGTGCAGAGAACATCCTTCCGCATGCTCATTGCTCTGCTTTCCACCTTCTGACCTGCAGTGCTCCTGACAGCATTAATTCCTCCTGAGGCTGTCCCTGCTGCAAGGCTGCAGGTCCTTTCTCTAGCAGAAGCAGACAGGAGCTAAGGTTGGGATGAGCACTTTTAACAGCACTTGGTGTTTTTCCCACCTATTTTAGCCCTAACGCTGCAAAGCAACAGGAGCATCACGTTGTTTCTGGCCAGGTTTTGCCCCCTGGTCACCTGAGGAATACAAGTGTTCTGTAGAAGGCAGCAAAAGCATTGTGGGATCTCCCAAGAGGAAATCCCAGCAGATCTGGGTGAAGCACATGGACCCCAATCCCTGCTTGAAGGCAGGGGTTAAGATGAGTGGTTGGCTCTCTGATCTTTTTGAGGGAGAAGCACAGAAGCAGCCACAGCAGGGTAGTGAAGGGAGCCCTGGAACACTGTACAAAGGAGAACACAGTGAAGTAAGCATGAAAAAGTCATGCTGTGGATGTAGAAAACAGCCAGGGGAGGGTTTGCTTTGTCAGTCAGCAGGTCTTGTCTGCACATTCTGCTTTGCTTCAATGTGGAATAGCTTCCCAGAGAGCCCCTGCTCCCATCTCCTATGAGCAAGCAGCTCAGTGGAAAGCAGTGCATTTCTTTTTAGCTTTGTGCAGAAATTAGGTAATGGAGGGGGGGATGCTCTCAGGAAGAAAATTTTTGACAGTTTCCTTAAAAAGATAAGATCTATCCCATTCCAGCAGCGGATAATAGTTAGCACAGAAAACCACTGGGGGATTTTTGCAGCATGTCTTGTTCTTGTGAAAGAAGACAGTAACAGTGCCTTCTGCTGACACCCTTGGATTTCAGCCAAGTGTCTGCCTGAACAACAAGAACCTTCTTCCAAACTGCCTATCCGCCCCAGGCAGGTGCGTTCCCTCCAATCCCCAGGGACATGGTAGACAGGTATTTCCTGGGTCTGGCTGTGATTCCCCCAGTTCCATCGCCTGCCACCTGTAACTCTCCACCCCACCCTTCCAGCTGCTGATGGTTTCCTGTGACCTCCTTGAGCAGCTTCAGACACAACCAGAACCTTTGCCACAGCCGGGAGGCCTCAAACAAAGCACGTGAGTGCTCAGCAGACCCATCTACTCTGTGACCTCGGGGAGGGACTGGTAACACCAGGGAAGGGAGGAAGGCAATTGTCTTGCACTGCCACAGCTGCTCACTCAGGGAGCATCTATTCAGACTTAGGAGCAAACAGATGGTTTTCTCCTACTGACCAATCCATTCTTTCTTTTTCTTCTGACACTGCCCAAAGGGGTCACAGCAAGAATGGTGATTCTCTGTGTCTCTAACGTATGTACATTGTCCTCCCTGTCCCACACAGAGCAAAAGGGACCAAAGTCAGATGGATAACAAAGCTTCTTGACCTACTGGGTGAGTAAAAAGTGCAGCTTTCCCCTGTCCAGCCTCAGATCTGCTGTTCTTGGCTGTTCCCCTGCAAGGCCGTGCACAGGGGGAAATAGGAGGCTGGTGACAGAGCCAGGGGCTGAATCGTGTTTCAGCAGCTTGGGCACATCCGTGTGCTCTAAGCCAAGAGGAATGCAAACTGCTCAGCAATGAACAACTGCTCCAGCAGCCCACAAGCCAAAAGGAGACACTCTGGGGCACGTCAGGCACTGACCCAGCCCGTCGTGGAGGGAGCTGTCAGATTGTGTTATCACAGGGGCAAAGCTGCATCTTCCGCTTGGGAAATAAATGTCGCTGCTTTGGCGTGGTGGTTGTGGAGAGGCAAGAGACCATTACCCAGCAATTATGCTCTATCTTGCTGACGTTATCTCTTAATTGCACATTTGCAAGTGTTTCTACTTGCAAGGAGGAAGGTGAAGTGGGGTTGCCTGTCTGGGAGATACCCAAGGGACCTACACCAGTGCTAACTTTTAAGACATAACAGTACAGTTGCGCTTCTGCACCAGCTAATGGTTATCCCTGCCTTTTCCCCGGAAAGAACTTCAAATGGTACAATTGGTGCAGACCTGCTCATCCAGGACTTTATCAAAACCCTCAAAGTGGCAAGGATGATCAGGCAGACTTTGAAAACATAACCTTTTAAGAAGAAGCATAGTAACAGCCATTCAATACACAGGCATTTCTATCTCCTTCCTTTTCTTCAGGATTTTGTACCAATCCATGGCCATCCAGAAACATCTGGTCCATCATTACATTGCACAACATGACTGCTTGCAGCTTGACACTGCCTGCAGAAGCAGAACTCGGAACCACCCATCCTACAAGCCATCTGACACTGCAGCAGAAGAATTGTCACTGGTGGCTGCCAGAACAGGGCATATGACACATATTTTCAGGGCTGTCTCTTTTCAATGTACAGCAGCAACACTCACAAACATCTGCCTGTGCATTATAGGATGGCTGATTTTTAAAGCCTGCTCCTTGGATCTTGAAAGACAGTTTGGCACATAGATCTGAGGAAATCATCTAGGAATTAAGTTTTTGACTAGTTCAGCTGATGTGTGTATCTGTTCCTTAATTCGAAAGGTCTCTCTGCTAGACTTTGCCATCTCTCGATTTTTTCTGAAGGTATTTTAGGCCTAGAGCCACAGTTTCTTTTTAGGACATTGGGACACTCTCCAAAGGAATTAATTTTAATTTTTCCGAGTATTGCAATTAGCTGGGTGCCTTCAGCTTTGATTAACTCCAAATTCTGATAGGTTGTACATTGATTTTTCTGTCACTGATGTAGTGACATTGGTACAAACCCATAATGTAGGTGTCTGGCTAAAGCTGGACCTCGTTCACAAGGGACAATTTTTCCAAACACCCCAAGCTTGAGGCCAGTGTTGTTGGGGTGACAGAGGGAAACCCCAGGGCCTGAGCACCAGTAATAAAACTGAGAAGTGTTTGGCTGTGCTTGGCTTTCACAAGACTGAGCCCCAAGATGACCTTGGCTCTGGGACCTGAGATACCTCTGCTTACAGACTCTCGTGGGACTGGAGCCACCAAGAGATGGGGACATGCCATGCCAAACAGGTGAGGTTCATTGAAACAGCCATGTGGCAAAGGCTGAGAGCTATGAGATGCTCTATCAATGCTGCACTATCAATGCTACTTGCTTTTGATGGTAACAGTGTTATTTTACTCAAACCTTTGGTGGCTCAGAAGGTTGGTGATCTTTTCAACCACTTTTTGAATTGAAAACTGAGCTGAGAGCCACGTGCAGGCTCCGATTTGACTTCAGTTCCCCAGTGGGACATTGCCTGGTGCTTCTGACCTGATGGACAGCTGGTGTGGCCACATATCTTTCCATGTTTCACTGCTGTTTAAAACCTTTCTGAGATGATAATAAGCCTTTTTAGCTCAATTTTTAAATTTATTCTGGTTTTCTTCATACATTTGAAAAGTAATTATGTTCAGCATTTTTTTCCACCGTGGTGCTATTGGAAATCTGGTCACTGCAGGGTCCCTGGGCACATGTCAGCGCCTCGTCACAACCTGGAATGTTTTCTGCCAGGAATGATGAGATGCGACAGTTCCCATTGAAGGGTATTCCTCCCAGATAATTCCAGTTTCCAAGGTCCCGGGCTTTGAAGATAAACTTGTTGCTTGTTTGGTTTCCTAGCAACTTGTGCTCCGCAGCAGAAATGCATTCCTCGGACCCCAGGCTCGACCTCGCCGATGCTTGGAGCTGAGATGTGCTCTGCTCTGCCCCAGTGAAAGCAGCTGCCTGAAAACACAGGAGTGGAGTGAGAGAGCTGGGGCTGGAGCAAACCCTCTGATTAGATCTGGTCTCGCCCAGTCACTGCTGTTCAACAGTATACTCATTTTTAGTTAAAACAATACATCTGGCCAGCTGTGAAGGTGGAGGTAGCATGGGTTTGGCTGGTTGTCCAGGTTCTTACTGGGGAGTTTGGTCCTGATACCATAAAGTGGCCAAACTGATAACCCAGAGTCAAACATCAAGGTCTTTACTGCAGCTTTATCTTCAGATGAGAAGCCAAAGGATCCATTTTTCCATGAAACATGGTGAGGCAAATCATCACCACCAGTGAGACCCCTCAGGGATGAATCCAGAAAAAAAAGCAGATTTGGTCCCCTGAAAGACACATGAGTCTTAGCCTTCATAATTTTATTGAGCTGTTGAAAAGAACAAGGGGCAAACCCACCTTTATCTGCACATTGGTTATCTATATTTATTTCATTATTTCTTCTAGTTATTAGAAGCTGAGCTCCACTGCAACTTTTAGCTTGAGTGCTTTCAGACCCAGTGTCCCAAGGGAGCCTTCCAGCTCAGATTTAGTTTCACAGGTCTGCATCAAGTTGAGTGATCAGAGCTTTTTGCAGGCATTGCTCACTGGGTGCCTGGTGGGAAAAGATCTCCTTCCACTTGTGTCCCAGTCAAGAAAGCAAAAGATGATGATCAGTTCTCCAGCTCAACAGAATAATGGACAATCTTGCGCCAAAGCCACTGTCACCTAAGTAGCTGCAGCATGGAATGAAAAAAGTCTCTTACTATTTAGGTAGGGAGGGCATTGCTAAATACCAATGAAGTCTTGATCTTGAGGCTGAACAGGATCTTCTGAATCCCAGTATTACACTTTTATGTAGCCAGCTTTTCTAAATTTGTCTCATAAATTTAATCAGAGCTGTCAATGACCATAAGAAGATTTTTGTCCTATTTCAGTTAACTCAGGGCATTCTTTCCTGAGGATAATCTCTAATGAATATAGCACTGCATTGTGGTCTAGAGAGCAAACTGAATGTATTGTTCGGTTTGAATTATAGCATATTACTGTCAAGGGTATTCCTTCAAAAAGCTGACACCTTCTAATTACATCTGTGAGACTCTCAGAAAAATGGTATCCTGGGGAAAAAAATTGCTTGGCACCCACTTTGTTAGTTTTAGCCTGATGTTCATTTCTAGCCATTCATATAGGGCTGAGTCATACAAGAGAAGCCTGTAAGGGAATCACAAACAATCTGTCTGGCTTGAGGAAATTGGGAGCCATTTCAAGTGTGCATTGCCTCACTCCATAGTTAGTGGCAGGGGCTATTAGAGACTCTGGAGACTCTGAAAATAGAGAGGACATTTTTCTACCTGAATAGTTCTGCAGATAGATCAGAGATGGGACAAAAACAAGTTTCATGAGAGAAAGACCATCCCAGGCAGAGCCAGAATCAGATGCACCATTAGAATCGGATGCAGTCATCCCTCACCTGCCCAGGGCATCTCTAAATCTCAGCTGACAATCTTTTCCTTCTGTCTTTAGGCAACATTTTTCACCTCCCCTGAGCTAGTTTGAAACCTTTAAATCCATTCTTCCTGCTCTTCCAAGAATGTGGTGCGACAAGTGGAAACTCATCTCCACATGGGGGAAGAAGCGGGCGGGAAGAGGAGGGAGCACTGGGTGAATATTAAAACATTTGCAGTGTGAAATGTTGAGTTATGAACAACGACAGCACACCTCGGGTGAATAGCATGGTGCCAGGGCTGAGCTGGCACATGGGGTGTCCCAGGAGGGCTGGCAGCCGTGCCCAGGGGGGATGCATGCCCTGGGCTCAGTGGGGGATGCATGCCCTGGGCTCAGCGGGGGGTGATGCAGGACTGAGATGCTTTGGCTGAAGATGCACAAAAACCCTGTGTGGTGCAAACCTGCCGGTGCAGGAAGATGGTTCTCCCCGTATTAGTGAGGCTGGCGTACGCCTGGAGGCAGCATTACGATCCCATTTAAACATTCATCCACTTTGTGTGCGTGCCCTGATTTACCCACCTTCGCTAAGGGACCCTCTTACTTCCTGGCCCAAACCAGCTCTATGTAGTGGAGAAAAGTTTTTATTCTTCCAGTGCCATTTAGTGGTGGAGCTGCAAAGCTTTGGTCCCACTCTGATGGCAGATGGGGACCCAGGGTGCCTGTCCCCCTTGGCTAGAGTGGCAAGGAGGAGGTCAGGTCTGAGCAAAGCACCTTGTTCCTGCTCTTGGCGCTGATAAGGTACCAGAAAGGTTGTGCAAGCCCTATCAGAAGATGAGAATGTGCCTGAGGCTGTAGGCTTGGTAAGCTCAGAGTAAAATGGTTACTGGCTGATGAGTAGGACATGGGGTAATTAAAACCTTGGAGGTTTCTAGGGGGTTTTGGGCCATCAGAGCTTGAAGGGGGTGAAATTCAGCAGATTTCCAAGTCAGGGAGCATCACTGCTGCATTAGTATGGAGTGAAAATGGGACACAGAATACATCCAGGGAACAGGAATGGAGAAGAACGACTCTGGCAAGTGCTGTCATTCCCTGGAACCTGTGTCTCTGCTTCTCACACTGCTGTACTTCATATGGTCTTTGGCTAAGTCACAGGAGAGTGGCTTGCTCCAGGGGCTGAATTATCAGTGCATTTCACCTCTTAGTCTTGGAGATCTTGCAACTCTAACCCTGAATCTATTACCCTAAGCATAGACAAAAGAGCCTGAGATTTGTGGTATGAGAAACCTGATGTGCTGTAGGGAAGCAGGATGGATCCAATGTATTGAACAAACTTGGAATGCTCAGCTTCAGAGGAGTTATAAAACAGAGCATTATAGCACCAGGAACGTGCTCAAAGAACTCAACCAGGAGAGAGGCCACTGCTGTGGTAAAGTATCTGCTACAGGGCTGTCTTTGCCAAATGTGAGATTTTGGGAAGGAGCTGTGGGTGACCCAGAAAAGCACATTTCCAACTGTCTGCAGGCAGCACCTACACACTTCCCTGTCCAGGAGTTCCTCCAGCAGCACTGCAGATTCCTGCTGAGGGGATCCAAAGGGTCAACCAGACCAGGGGGCCTCAGTTTCCCAACAGTGCTCATGACCTTTGTGAAGGGCTTGATCCCTGCCCACGGGCAGTGCCAGGTCAGAGCATACAATTCTCACTCCACTGACGGATTTGCTGAATTATTTCACTTTCTGGCCCAATTTCTTACGCCATGTCTGTCTGAGAAGGCACAATATCCCTGGAGTGTGCAATGGCTGTGAACTTGGTTTTAGGCTCCCCTGGGCACAGCAGTTCTCACCTGATGTCTGCGTTGGTCCTGCCTGACCATGGAGCTGTGTTTCTCCTGGATGACTTTATGGATGACTTTATCACAGATGAAGGTGAGGGCTGTCTGCTTTTTGAACACAAGGGGACGATTCAGACCTTTTGTGAGGGATGATCAACCACAGTAAATAAAGTTGCTGCTTGTGGGAGTAACAATGAAAACCCATTATAACCTGCTTAACTAGTCAGGGACTGAAGTGCCTGGAAGAACTTGCTCTGTCCTCCCTGAGTGCTGTTTTGCTTGGCCCATTTCCTGATTTCAGAAAAAGATTGTGTTCTGAGGGGTTTAGCTTGAAATTCCTGCTCTCATGACCAGGGCAGTTTCCCAGTTCCTAAGGATGACTGATACCATAGGAAAAAATAAAAGTTTCCCAAGTGATCCTTCAGAATTGAGTATTTTGATTCATGGGACATGCATTATGCAACACTTCGTGTTCAGGACAGACAACACATCACAAATTAAACTAAACTATGTTTCAGATCGGTCTCTGAATTTACAAAACTGCCACTCCGATGTTTTCAGTGGAGTCACCTGGAAGACAGATGAGTTGGTGTGGCAGGTAATTGGTGTGGAGGTAATTGCATGGGCTTCTTGGCTGGCTCAAGGTTTGCAGAAGGGAAAACAGGGGCAGAGAGCCCATGTCTGCATGGAAAAGGCAGGGTCTGAGCTGCTGGGACCTGTGAGTTGATGACTCATGGGCCGGATTAATGTGTGAGCCATGGAAACTGGCTGGATGTCTGACTGCCCCCATTGCCAGGCAGGAACACTCAAGAGCCACCTCAGCCTCATTTTCTTCTTTTTTTTTTCTTTTTTTTTTTTTCCTAGAAGAGTACACACATGGCAGGGCTTATCTCCACTGATTATTGCTCTGCTTTCAAAAACTATAAGAAAAGAAAAGCCGTGCCTTTTTCCCTGCCTCTCTCTTTTTTCAGGAGACCTGCTCATGGCCACGTTTTTTGCATGCCTTCCAGATACCATCAGAAAGGAATGGCTTTTCCCAGGTCTTTCGTGCAGCTCAGAGCATTTATTTGGTTTTTGTGACTTCTTGTTTTGCAGTGCTTTTATTTGTGGCAGCACCGAGACAGGTGAGGTGTCAGTCATAGCTTGCCAAAGCCAAGGGGCCCATTGGGTTCATGTGCCTCTGGCGTGGCCATAAGGTAGGAGCTGGGGTTTGATGTGCCCAAATGTGTGCCCGTGGGCTGCAGGGTGACCACACCCCATGGCTACTTGTCTGGGATTTGGGGACGCCTAGAAATTTTGTCCAAATGGGCACAGTCCTCATATTCCACAAGGATGGGAAGTTAGGAAGGAGAAGGGGTCACATCATGAGGAGCTTCTCTGCCAGAGACAAAGCTGCCCATGATGTCCTGGCTAAGAATGATCCAGCTTGCTCCCTACTCCTGGAGAAGGGACTGCAGTTTTCAGGGAGGAAAATACCATCAAACCAAATGTGAAATACATGTGTTGGAGATACAGTATCTATTCAAGAATGGATGTTCTTGGCCAAGATGCCATTGTTATTCTGCTGCAGGAGGTGTTCACTGGAGGTCTGGTTTGTCTTCCCTCTCCTCTCTGTGCTCTCAGTAGCATCTCTGACTTGCCCTGCATGACAAAACCCTTGTCCTCCTTCCTCTCCATCACATAAGACGTCACCCTGAAAGAAGGATGGGTTGCAGGACTAAAGCTGAGGAGTGGGTGGGCCTTTCTGCTGGGCTCTTGCCCCCCCATTGCCAAAATGGAGCTGGCAGCCAACCAGAGAATTGTGGAGAGAAAATGGAGAGAAGAGAGGTTTCTGTTGCTCTGTGATGTGAGATGGGACAGGCCTGGACCCATAACGCGACTGGTTTTGTCCAGCATAGTGACATGATCAGTGCCCCACTGGTGGCATCACATGTCTCCTTGGCCACCCATGGGGGAAACTACAGAGGTGGTGGCAGGGTCCCCACACTGATCCAGGAGCTCACCCACACCAACCTAATCTCTTCTCTCCCTGGATTTTTCTCTGAGCTCTCTAACCCGGAGGCTTCTGTGACTCCAACAAAGAAGATGCTCAGATTTTTACTCACTTGAACACAGCAGCCTCACGGCAATGAGGGGTGAGCCAGGGACATCCCCACAGGGCAGGCAAGGCTTCATTCAAGTGGTTTTGGTTTTTGGCCAATTGTGCCATGTCAGTCCCATGCTAAGTACTGTGATGGAGGGAGCCAGCCTTAGGTTAAAAATAAATATCTTTGGTAATTAACAGGCATGGCTGGAGGACTCCTGAGCACCATTCATTTCTCAAAGCTTGAATTCCCAAATCAGGGTGGTTTTGTCCAGCTTGCTTTTAGTGACACATCCACTTTGCTTTTCCAGGGGGATTTGCTGCTGTTCACATTGCAGTGACAAGGAGGTATTTATGGTCTTAGATTTCTGCTTATCTGATCCACCCCTGCCCTCCACACTCCTGGTACGGTTCCAAGTACTGAAACACTTTTCCTCCCTCTGTTTGTGCCCCCTGCCCCAGAGGAGGTAATATCCAAACACAACAAAAACCAGGTGGGTCTCCCAAAAAAATATTGTGGAGATGATTTTTTTTTCAGTTTCAGCAGCCTACAGCAAAGGCAACACAGTGATTTATTCTCTCTTGGACATGGTTTTCAGGATAAAAATCCTTATGGTGTTTAATACAGTGGAATAAAGCATCACTGTGACCATGTCACCACTGCTGAGGAAATTTCAAGTGGGACTCTGGCTGTTCTCCAAACTGCAGCCAGGATCTGAGTTACTGTCCCACGGGGGCTTGTTGTTGGAAAATAACGTAATTGACTTTGTCCTGTTTCCAGTTTCACAGAGAAACGAGCCGTAAGAGCACACAGGGTACCGGGGCTTGCTGCTCCCGGGGTTTTGGGAGCATGATAAATGCACTAATCAGCCGGGGAGTGCACAGAATGTCTCCTTGTGCTTTCCTCCCCTCCTGCCTGGGGGACGGCATCATCAGGGGCTGGAGCTGCCCTGGCCCCGCGGGGGACCTGGGGCTGCCACAACGGAGGCACCGCTGCCCTGGGAAGCCACCGGCTCCCTCCCCCCCAGATCCCAGCATGGCTTTTAACCCAAATAGCTGACCTTTCATTAAAGATTACCTATTTTTACTGCTCCTCAGGATGGGAAGAAGAAAAGGCTGAGGCTTGCAGAGGCAGGCCAAGCCAAGATGTTGTTTATAGTGGGGATAGGGAAATTACTCAGGGCAAGTTTGAAAAATGATTTTATTTTTCTTTTTTTGTTAAATTAAGGTAAACTCTAGTTAAGCCTGGACATTATTCCATTTGGTCTACTACTAACAAAGCAGGAAAGACCCTGGGGCCTGAGGACTACTGGATAATGCTACATCTGTGCTACTAAGCCAAAAGTGCTTGAGACTTAGTTGTGGGCTCTCAGACCACAAAGACAAAAGGTCCTGTGTCCATTAAACCCCTTTAGGCTCTGAAACAGGGCAGACACATGAAAACTTTGTCCTGGGAGTGGATCCTGGCCTGTGCTAATCTGCAAACTGTCCTGGGGAGCTGTTTGGGACACTGCTGGCTGTCATGGGACAGAAGGGCTGGGGGCTGTGCTGCTGAAACTGCTGCCAGGGCCGGCCCCCAGGAACACAGCCTGGCGCCAGGGAACTTGCAGAGGAGGCATCACCCCAGCAGATGAGCCAGGCTAATGTCCCAGCCCTTGGTACCAGGGGTAAATGTGGCACAGAGAGATGGGGTGACCTAACAGAGGTCCTAAAGACAGTCTGTGTCAGAGCAGCCTGTGGGCATGTGGGGCCAGCTGGGGGAGAAAGTCCATCCTCAGGCCAACACCCAGGAGATCACAGCTTTCCTGTCTTGTCAGATCGCCAGGCATCTCCATTTGCAAAGCAGAGGTTGTCATCTTGCCTTGTGTGTGGGGCTGTGAGGAGTCAGATACAACAGAGATATTCATCATACAGGCCATATCTAGATTAACAGCTAATTGCTACAACCAGATTAGTGAGGCAGCAATAGAAGAGTACCAGGAGAACAAACAGGCTGGTGCTGTGGGCTCAAGATCTACTCCATGTGCAGTCCACAGTGGTTACTCCAGGTCAGATTTATTCCAGTCACCTGTACTGAAAATTCCCGCCCTGCACATTGTCTCAGGCTGGCTGAAGGACCAGCTATTCATTTATTATCTTACATTCTTAGGAGGGGTTGTGACAGAGCTTCTGGTTCCATTTCCACCGAGGGAAAAAAAAAAAAAGTTAAAAAAATAATAAACTGTGTGCATCAGAGCTGTTTGCAAACTGGATCACTCTGGAGTGGGGGAGGCCGAGCCAGAAACTGCTGTAAAACAGCATTACTGCTCTGAACCAAAGTGCTAAGGCAGAGGCAGCCAGAAGCACCTAGGGCTTAATCCAGCATTCAGCAGAAAGATTCTCATTTGCTGCAGCTCTCCCTGAGTCAGGCCCTGAGGGCTTGTCTGTACACAAAAATTAATCTGGATTAGGATGGGGCAGGAACTCAAGTAAAGTAGCTCTTCTGTAATAACTTCATAACTGACAAGCCTCTGGACAGTTTGGTTAGGAAGCGTTGTATTACATCACATTTGGGATGATGAAATGCATTCTGAAGAGAATGTCCTTGTGGTATTTGGTCACAATTACGCAGAGAACACTTAAAAACACATCCATTTCCTGCAGGAGGAGAAACAGAGCTCCCTGCAGATTTGGAGCTCTTTCCAGGGCTGATTTGCCAGAACAGCCCAAAGAGGTTTCATCGTTCCTCTGTTTCCATTCACTGAAAAAGTGCACAGAATCTCTTGTGCCCAGCACAGCAGCTCCTCGGACAGCAGTGTGCAGGGACAGCTGGAGCATTAGCCCAAACATGTATGTGGCTGTTACTTAAATCCTGTTCCACACACGTAGAAGCACTTCAGAGAATTGATTCAGAGCCCTGTCTGAAATAATAAAACCTGCACAAGGGTGGCTCTGCATGGGTACAAATGTTCCCTCTAACTGAGCCTGAATTAGACCCTCGTGTAGTGCAGGTGGCTCCTCCTTTCCAATATCTGCACCTCTGCTTGCTCTGAGAACCACACATTAAGTAGAGAAAGACTAAATTAAATTATTATTAAGTCGGACATCATTGAGCAGAGTGATAAAAGCCTGACCCCCAGAAGGACCACCAGGCCTCCTTATCCCACTGCCCAGAGGAGAGAAAGGCACAAAATGTCATGATAGATGTGAGCCTTCCTCCTGCACTGAAACCATTTTTTCATCCAGGACTATTTTTCCTACCTGGCTGCTCTTGCACAGCTTTATTTCCAATCAGATTTCAATGGCCTGGTAAATATATCTGCCAATACACACCCGCTCCCAAAGACTTTGTTTGCACTCAGCTCAAGTTAATTGTTCATAAGCAACAGTCCATAGGCATAAAAGTTTCCACATATCACTTTTTTTAGCTCCCTTGCTATTTATTCTGTGAGGCGATAACATTGGTTTCTCTCTGGCTTTATCAGTCTTGCACAAGGACAAACGGGGAGCAAAAAGGAACCTCCCTTCTCTCCCGTGGAGTGGAGTCTATAACCAAGCAGGCAAGGCAGAGGAACAAGCCCTTGTCAGTCTGTATGCACAGCCTGGCTGGCAGAGTACATTTTCCTTAACATGCCTAATCCCACAAGTATGTGGTGGCTTGCTCTGCAGAAACCTCAGCTTTTCAGGTGCTAGAAAATATGCATGTTCCATGTTACTTGATAGTTTGCTCACATCCCTGTCTCCTGGAGGCAAGCAATTGCTGACCCTCGCAGCTTTAACCTACTCTGAATATGCCCCCCCACGCAACACTGCAAGGAATAATAATGTACTTGTGATTTCTTGATACTTTTCTGCTGTAAATCCAGAAAATGAGACCTGAATTATTCTTCTCTGTTTGCTGTCAGACCTGCAGCCCTTGCTTCTCAGCAGAGTGACCTGTGTGTGCTGAGCTTCCCCACAGCTTCCTAGGAATGCTGGGAAGAGCTGGTGAAGTTGGGGTTTGATAATGGAGCTTATCACAACCACAGAATAAAAAGTTATCGTTGCTTCCCAGGACCAACCCCCTCAGGGGCAGAGGGGAATTGAATGAGGGCTCTCCCAGTAGGTGGGAAGGATTTTCCCCCTTCTTAAAAGACTCTCTGAGGTTTTTTAAAAAATGTGCTTATTCTGGGATAAGGTGGAAGAACCAAATTGCCACATTTTTGTAACCTACATGAAAGGGCTCACACAACTGTATCCCACTTTGCACAACAATCACCTGCCCTGTGCGAGACCACTTCATCCTCTACACTGTCATTATCTCCCGGGTCTCCCTCAGCCAGGCTGCAGGACAATCCGCAGTCTCCCTCATCTCCTTTTCTTCTGGAGCTGTTCCACGCTATATAAACACCACTCATTGATGCAGCTGTTGGGAGATTTCCCACATCCCAGGGGAGTGCTCCAACCACAAAATTATCCTCACCCTTGCTCTCCTCCAGTGGGTATTTAATTATTCTTGCAAAGTGAAGTAATTCCAACTGAAGAAAACAAGAGGCACCCGGGTCAGAGTACCCCATCATTATCACAGTAGGGAGCACTCTCCTAGGACATGAGATTTCCCAATCAGACGCTGAAAACACCAGGGGAAGCTGGGAAGGGAAACGTTATTGTTTTCTCCTCCATTTTGTGAATAATTCCTCAGAATTCACAAGAATAACAGAGTTTGAGATAGATGTTTGTCTTCATGTGTATGTTTCTGGAAATGCTGAAATGAAATGCTTCAACATTTCCATTTATTTTTTTTTTTTTGCATTTAATCCAAAAACATTTGAGAATATGCATCATATTTGGCAAATAACCATGGCCACCCTGAAACTACATTTTTAGCAAATAAATGATTCACTGAGTAAATTTAGCTCATCTTAAATGTCTATTTATATCACGGGAACACACCCTGTCACTGTTGGGACTTCACCATGTTGAGTACTATCCAGAGCTCACAGCCAGACGTGCTCTACCACAAACAGCCTGAGAGGGAAAAATAAAGCCCTGCCTATTTGCTTTTTTGCAACAGCACAGATGTCAGCCTCAGTGTCTCAAAAGAGCTGTGCCCCATCTTATAAACCTACCCCAGATACCTCACACCATTTTGGGACTGGCAAGACCATCGTCTTGCCAATCTTCTCTCTGCCACCAGCACAGCAAAGCCATCCATCCCTTTTTTTAGTTCCCTCTCCCAGAAAAGAGCCATCTCAGAAAAACCCTTGCCTTCCACCGGCAATATCCTGTGAATGCCGAATGAGTTAATACCCTTTAACCAGCATCCCGGTAATGAAAGGTTTCGCTCTTTGTCACCTAATGGTTTTGTGTCTAAAATAGAAGCTGAGCTGCCTTCACTCGAAATGTTTTTAATCATTGTGGAAATAAAAACCTAGCCTGGCTAGTGCCAACCAAAGAGATGTTTGTCTGCTCAGCAGATTTTATCAAAGCTTCCTTGATGTCTTTGCCTTTGTAATGCTAAGCACTTCACTGTTTGGCACATTTAAAGTAGGATGCGGTACATGTGAAGCATTTCACAGAGTGATGATGTATCGAGTGTGCTTTAGGAAGTAATGAAAGCAGCAGACTCATGATTTTTGAGCTTTTAATTACTTATTAAGTGGCATGACATAAAGGCTACGGGGGAGATTTTTTTTCAGCATCCAACTTATTGGCTTTGAAGTCGGTGCCTAAATACCCTTTGTGCCTTTGAAACTTTCCGTCTGCTCACAGGGGAACGTGCTGCTGTTCTGGGCTTTGTTTCACGCTGACCACATTTGTTGGGGGAGAGGAGCTGAGGGACGGGAGCCTGCTCAGACACAGGTCTCTGCCTTTGCCATGGTGGATAAAGATGAGGGACAGGCTAAATGAGTGTCCTTTGACAAAGGATATAGAGAGGGCCCTCAGCACAGAGCCTGGAGCAATGAGTTCTGACCTGGCCTCAAAAATGCCAGCACTACAGGGGGCAAATAACCATAGCAGCCCCCAGGGTGCTTTTAATGAGCTGAATCACAGTCCGAGTCCAGCTCTCCATCACTCACAAGCCACAGCCACAGCTGGTTTTAGCAGATGTCCCCTCTGACAGAAAGGGCCTGGCAAAGCACAGTGGTAGGCCTCGCCACCATCTCCTTCAGGTCTGGTGTCACTGCTGTGACAAGAATGCCAAAGCTTCAGGAGCAATAAAGTTGGGAGAGGCCAGAAAGAAGAAAAGACCCTCAGATTCAGGTCTGGGGATTTGTGGCTACTCTAGGGTTTTTTGTTTGGCTTTTTTTTTTTCCTTTCTTTTTTTAGCATATTCTGAACAGAAATACTTTCTTTCCACTTATTCTCATGATAAACCAGAAGTCCATGGCCTCACAGAAATGTTTTCTGTGAGGATGGAGCCAGATAAAATATTTTTCATGATAGGGAAGGTGAAACCAGATCCTTCCCTCGCCACCATCTGTACTAACACTCACTGTGTCACAGGATGTCCTCGTGAGCAGGGATCTCTTTGCTCAGTCAGCAGGTGATCCAGCAGTGAGAACACCTCTTGTTTACAAATCCCACTGATTCCAGGAAACCCTTGTAGACCATGAATCCAAGATGCTCACTCCGGCTCCAGAGGTTAAATTCTAATTCCTAAATTCCTGGGGGGTCATGTCAAAGCTGGAGCCAAATACATGGGGAGAAACTCACACTGCAGCTGCCTAAGGCACCCTCTCATCCTCTGGTCCATGAAAAAGAGGTGTCATTCTGGCATCTTGAATCAGTATCAAGTGGCCCTTTCAAAGAGAAATAAAACAGGGAAAATAAAGAATAAAAAGAAGGGGCTGCTGCTGAAAATCTGCACTCTCCACTAATGGAGAAATGTAGTGCCAAAAGTGCAATATGTGTATTTTTATCCCCACTGAAGGAAAAAGCAAAGCCACAACTTCCCATGTTCAGTGAGTGACCAATACAAACATACAAGGGCTCAAGTGCATTTCTACCCCCTGGAAAAGTTTTCTTTAATTAGGACAGACACAGTGCTCAGTCAAAGCAACATCAATGTCCTGGCACACATTTTGATTAACTGACTTCTTACAATCTTTGCTATTAGTTCAAATATTCCAGAGGGAAGGAAAAAAAAAATGGGAAAGATTAAAATCCACTATGTTTTGAACAGTTGGGGATTTTTTCTTTCTATCATTTTTCCCCCAAAGAATGACAAATATCAGCGTGATGCTTTTTTAATTTTCTAAGTCTGCAAAACATTGTCTCTAACTGGATTTTTCTCAGTCCTGGTCAGATCTGCACAGGGTCATCTGGGCAGGCAGCTGTAAGGGGATTTGGCTCAAGAGTGGAATGGCTCAGGCCACTTCCCAGTATCACAGGCAGGACATGAAAGGGTTGTGTCCTGGTATTTCCCTGAGCTTAATTAGGTCATATTATTTAGAAAATGTACTGCATAAAACAATAATTAGTTTTTTAAAAAAATTCCTTCAGTCTGTATTGCTCATGATAGATTAATTTGCAGGCCTATTTTGGGTGTAATTATTTTACATTTATTACTGCAAGTCCAATAAAGAGCAGAGGTGAATGCTGTCTAAAAAAAAAAATAAAAAGAGAAGGCAAAGGGCTGAATATTAACATCTTCATTCTTCATTTTATTACTGGGAACTAAACATCAAAGGGACTAAGGGCCATGTAAAAAAAACAATTTAAGTTCCACGTAAAGAGCCTGAAGAGTCCATTTAGCAGAAACCCAAGTGTGAAGGTGCTGTGAGCATTTCACTTTCAGTTTTCTAGTATTTTCTGAGACCCAGGGTTGCCCCTGGACACAGTCAGCTGGAAGTGGCCTAGAGTTTAGGTCATGATGAGGTCCTCAGCATCCAGAAATGAGCCATTCCTCTGACTAATTCCCCGGTGGGATCCCACCCACTCAGTGCTCCGTGCACAGGATCAGCCTGCCCACAAAAGGGGCCACTGATATCCTTTAAATCTTCCATGTGGCACAAAGGTGGAAATCCCAGGAGGTGGGAAGTGGGTGTTTGATGTGCTCCACAGCCTGAGGACAACCTCAGCCCTCTCCATCCCACCAATGCCCCTTTTCACCAGTTCAGCAGGCTGGTCTAGGGAGGAACACTGCTCACCCACCTTTTGAAACTGGGATGTTGCATATTAAACAAATCAAGTGCAATTAGGTGCAAAGGAGAAAAGAGGTGGTGGTTCTTTGTCCCTTCCACCAGATCTACATGGACTTGCGGGAGAGCTTCACTTTAACATGTGTTTTGGAATATCTGCAGTTGTTTCAGACTCTCAAGATTAGGTGCCACTATTGCTTATGTTGAAATATGGAGGATCCTTTTATCACACTGAGCCACAAACAGCTTCACCTCTTGTCATAAGTCAGTGGTACACGAGGCACTGGAACTCACAATTAATGTGGGGGGATTTCTGCAAATTTGAATCAGGAATTTGTCCTCCTTCACTTGTTGCCCATTAACATCCCTTTCCTAAGGCTCCATCCTAGCACTGGGCTTGTTGGGGTCATCCTCTCACCTGGGACTTTCTTAACGATATTTATGTAGTGGTTTACTTGTTGCTGAGGGAAGAGAAGTGAGAATTTCCCCCAGAAGGCCTGAAGGAGAAGTTGGTCTTGGCACGGACTGGAGGGGCTGGTTGGTGTCATGGTCCTGCCTGTCACATGCAGGTCATGATGAGTGAGGTGAAAAACACCCAAGGTGATGACTCCAGCTGACCTCTGCTGGAAGTGAGCAGGGGCAATGGGAAAAGTTGCAAGTGGCTTTACCTCTTTTCAGCTTTGCAAGGAGCAGTTCAAAACCACCCCAGAAAAGCCAGGAAGGGAGCTGAATTTTTATCTCATTCTCAAAATCTGAACTGTTTATGTTTCCTTACTGTACACACGCAATTCACTCTATGAGGATGTACCACAAAACACTTTTGGCCCAAATTGTATCCCAGCCATGCCCAGTTTTCATCCATGGTAGCTCACCAGGAGTCACTCCAGATCGACATCAGTGTAGCTGAAAGCAGGATCTGATCTTTCATCTCTTCCAATGAAATAAGAATCAGAGGGTTTAGATGCTGATGGGTTATTTTCTCACTCAGTTCTCTTACACCAATACAGAAGCTGAGGGATCCTGTCTATAAAATAATTTAATAATGTTTATTAGAACAACGTATGGTTTAGTAGTGTCAACTGGTGTCAGCTCCTCAGTCAGGCCAACTGCTCATGATAAATGAGCATAAACGAGTGAGATTGCTTGGTGTTAGCCATCACAGGAGCCTGGAGCTCATCAGCAGTTTTCTCTGCTCCAATCTCCTTCATTAAAACTGGAAAACCAGGAGCGTGCAGCCTACACGTGTGGGAGAGTGTGTGCAGGAGGGAAGGTGAACCTGGCATCACCTTCACTGGGTATTTAAAGAGCTGCAGTGACTCCAGAGTACTTTCCCATGTGAACACACACATATGTTCACACTCCCACTTACTCTGGTGTCTCTGAAATGAGAGTCTGGGGTTTTTTTGAGTTGTTTATTCTTTAGCAGCATTTGAAATTGAACTGTAAGGAAGGGACTAGGATTCCAGAGAAATAGTCTGATGCCCAAATGCTTCCTTTAGATGGCTGTATCCAGGCAGCATCATCCAAACTAGTCACTCCCACCTGACTAGCTACTAAAGACCAGCCCACAGAGGTCTCGAGCACAGTTCATCTCCTCCTACAACAGATGACTAAAATATGGCAGAGGAACTGTACCCCAAAGTGCCCATTCCTCTCCTCTGACCATAAGGGTATGTTTGCACAGATGATTCATAACAAAAGTGCCCATGCAGGAAGAAATGATGGCAGATCCACAGGGTCTCTCAGAAGAGCCTAAGGCATAGGCTCTGCCTTGCCTGCCCAGATGGTTTGTGTTGTTACTCACCTTAAAATCACAGAATCACGGACTGGTTTGGGTTGGAAAGGACCTTAAACACCATCTTATTCCAACCCCCCTGTTGTGGGCAGCAATATCTTCCACTAGAGCAGGTTGCTCAAAACTCTGTCCAACCTGGCCTTGAACAGGTCCTGTTGGAACAATAACTTCCATTATTTGGTCCTAAAATACATGCAAGCCTTTGCCAGTCCTGTTCTGGGGTTTTGTGTTCACTTGCATCACTGCTGTGTAACTTCCCAAGCAGACAAGCTTTGCATAGGGCTTAGTATCCCCAAAATCTTCCTCTGAGGAACTTTTGTTCTTTTTGATTTGATAAAGACAATTTTAAAAAAGGGTTCAGATGAGTCAGGATCTAGAAGTTCACCTCAGTCCATGTGCACATACAGCTGAAGAATTCACAATTCACACGAGCAGCACCCGGAGATGAGATTACACAGCGTGGGCGAGCATCTGTAATCCTCCACTCTGACCCGCAAAGAGGGTATCTTTTATTATCCTCTCTCAAGGCTTTCAGCTTTAACAGGCTATGGTTTGTACATCCAGTGGTTTCTGCCCTGGTTGTCTTGACTGTATCCAGGGACTGATAGGGCAGAGGTAAGACTTTGAGGGATTATTTTACCAGGGCATGGAGTGATAGGACAAGGGGGAATGGCTATAAATTAAAAGAGAGTGGATTTAGATTAGATATTAGGAAGAAATCTTTTTTACTGTGAAGGTGGTGAGGCCCTGCCACAGGCTGTCCAGATAAGCTGTGGCTGCCCCTGGATCCCTGGAAGTGTTCAGGGCCAGGCTGGACAGGGTTTGGAGTAACCTGGGACAGTGGAAGGTGTCCCTGCCAATGGCAGGGGGTGGGACTGGATAATCTTTAGCACCCCTTCGAATACAAACCAATCCATTATTCCACATTCTTTTAAGGCTTCTCCCCTCAGGAAACATGTCTGCAGCTGGGGGGGCACTGTGAAGCCCAGTTTGCAGAATCAGATATTTACTCGCAGAAGAATAATTCAGCAGCATCTGAGAACTATTAAATCAGTATTTAGGTGACAGCTTTTAAAAGCTTTCTGAGTGCACCACAGACATTAAGGAAACCTCACTCTCTGTGCAGGCTTAGTGAGAATCCAGAGAGCAGTTCCAGAGCAGGTGATGAGGCAGCAGCCAGGACAGGGCCAAGCCTCCTGCCTCCTACCCTGTGCTGCTAACCACAAAACATCCCCTCCCCTTTTGTCAGGAAGGCTAATCCTGTAATGTGACTCTTGAGCAACGCTTAGGAGCCTAAATAGAACTTCATTCCAAAATAGCGCGTATGAAAATGAAGATAAAGCTCAACAAGTTGTAACAGATGCCTGTTAATTAGTCACTGCAAGGCACTTTCAAATGCAAGCTGTGTTTGGTGCTCCAGCCATCCACAAAGGCTGCTGTCCCCTCTCTTCTCCAGGCATGAGTAAGGAGAAGGGATGAGCCTGGACACCCTCATGTCCCTCCAACTCCCAGTCTGGCTGCAGCAAGGTGATCTCCGCTTGATTTCTGACACTGGGCTCAGTCCAGCACTGAAAGAGCAGGAATCTGGGTTTCACACTTGCACACAAATCCCAGCATCAGACAGTTCTATGGGTGTAGGGCAACCTCGGGAAAAATCAGCCAGGATTTACGTGCCCTTATAGAAGTACAGATAACACACACTGGTATCATTTTATTACTTTTGTCTTGATACCTGCATTTTATCTTCATTTATATCTCATATTTCTGAACCCAGCAGTAAACAGTTTCTCCCTCTTTCATAACCCTTAATGATATAGGTTTCTTTTTTCCCCAACTCTTTCAGATTACCATTTAAATTAACTATATAAATCAGGCCCTGGCCTCTATTACAGGGGAAAACAATTGGGTTCTGTTTAACTTAGGAATCTGCAGTGTTTATAGATAGACAACCCCAAAGGTAAGTTACTAAACTAGTTTCTAGTTGCATTGATCTGTTGCCAGAATACATAAATTATTAACTGAGAAGTAACTCCAGAGAGTGTTGTGTATTTAAGTTCATATTTGGTAGGGCTGGGGATACGCGGCTTGGCCATAAGTCGACACTAGAAGTATTAATCACTTTCAAGTAGAATTCTATATTTTAATTGCCGAGAGGAGACTTCTTTATTTCAGTGTCTGAGTAAGAAACCTTTGCCTTGCTTAATTTAAGTTACCGCAGTGCAATCCTATGGGAAAACTCCCACTGATTTCCCTGAGGACTCTAGAGCTGAGTCCATGGGAGTTTGACCATTTATTTGGGTTGATCAGAGTGCCCAGATCCCTCTGCCACCTAAATCTATCTCCCTTGAACTCCAGCTACTCAAAATTTAGTGTTCTGTCACTGGAGCACTACGTGAAGAGTGAGAAAATCGTGTTTTCCTCCCAAAACGACACGAGGCACTCAAAATACTCGACAGTGCCAAGGTTTGGGTGAAGAAAACTCTTTTCTGCTCGTTCTTGTTAACCACGAGGCTGGCCCGAGGTTAACTGCCCTTCAAAGCGTGGAGGGTCACAGAAAAATTGGAATTAGTTCCCTGGCTGCCTATTTGAGGACTGAGACACGTCTTTCCTTGAAAATTAGGAGACACACTAATCACTGGGACACAGCACGTGCCCATTGAGAACCACAAGCTGAGAAAACACATTTGTTCTTTATCTTCTAGTTCTCTTCGATTTCTGAGGTGTGGAACTTTGATCCTCTGGAGGTTAATAGGACAATATGTGGCATTCCTGGCTGTTCCGTGGGGCCAGCCTGACTGCAGAGGATGGGGCTGTGAGGAATGCAAGCTGTCTGCATGCCACTCAGCCCCTGGGTGGATTCAGCACTAATTCCAGCTTGCCTCTCCCACCTCCTTGGAATAAATTCCTTCCCAGCTGAACTGCACTGCGCCCAGCAGCTCAGAGAGAAGGGAGGTGACAGCCTGAGCAGGCTTGGTCCCAGCTGGGCAGGTATCACTCCACACTTGGCCTCGTCCTGAAAAAGCAGGGAAATTTAACTTTTCTTGATGTCTCCACATCAGGGGGTGTCAATCCCCTTTCCACACAACAAGGAGAAATCCAAGCGTGATGACTGTCACCAAAAAGAAATTGTGTTGCAGGAACAGCCTGGAGCCATGAGGTGCCCCATCCCTCTGCTTGCAGCAGGTCCGTCCCAGAGCAGCTCAGGGAACAGCAGGAGAGACATTTGCATGGGCAGCAAGTCAGAATTAAACAGCCACATCCAGCCACATCTTGTCCAGGCACCTACGTACAGCCTCCCTGCTGTGAGAGAAGGGTGTTCACCTTTGGTATAATCTTCACCCACGCCAGAAGAAAACCACCTCTTTGGCTGTACAGGTGCCACAAATATTTTTGCAAAGCCCTGTGGTTCTTTGCAATTCAGTAAGGTTTAAACTCTTTAGGACTTGGGATTTTTTTCTGCTTCTACACTGTGAGTGGCTGAAGGATGAAACCCATTGTCTTTGTTTGCACAGTATCTGAGGTTCTGCCATCCTCACATCTGGATCCTCCTGCCTCTGGAGGCTGGTGCTGTCATTGAGCAATGCCAAGGTGAGGTGTGGACTTCAAGTGGATTTAAGCACTTAAATAACTTTAAGCAACAGACATGGACAGATTTGCAGGCTACCACCCAGGAAGTCCACAGAAATTCAAGGAAGGGAGTTGAGTTATCTTAAGATGTGTGACAGCTCTCAGGCAAACTTTTCCTCACCAATGGCAAGACTGGCAAATTTTGTGGAGCTGAGTGCTGTGGGAATTAATTTTGCGTGCCCTGGTCATTTTATGTCCTCCTCTCATAGTTCCTTCTCCAGGGAAGCCCAGTCTTCTGAGGTTTGGGGCTTTGACATTAAAAAGAGAAATGTCTGTGGTTGCTAGAAATTGGAATAAAATTGGCCCTGCGCATTTTAGAAATTCAAAGATTTGGTTTTGCAACTCCCCAAAGCCCACAAATTTAATTTGATCTGGACATTTTTATTATGCAATGGTATGGATGACATCTGGACTGAAGTACTATGACAGGGTTTTGTGTTTTAGTTCCATTCCTCAGCAACAGTATCAGGGTAAAGTGGAAAATTTTGTGGCTGCAGTTCTGAGTACATTGCTAGAAACCCCCTTTGTGATCTTCTTCAAGTCACTTTATTCCTCTGCAGAAGTTCTCCACAATAAAACAAGGATGAAAAGAAAAACCTTTCCCTGCCCCAGGTACAGCTTTTGAAGATCCTGTCAGGATGTGAGAAGTTCAGAGGCCATGGAGATGGGGAATGGTCCAAGTGCTAAAGTCCACTTGCTGTGAGCCAGGTGGAGCTGCAAAGGTTGAGGCAGCTGTGAAGCTGGAGACAAAACTGAGACAAAAAACTTGAATATTGTGACAATTTCTGTATTGATGCTCCTGTTTGTGCCCCTGAAGTGCAGCAACAGAATTGTGGTTTAGTGCCAAATCTGGTACTAAACTGGTACTAAATTTGCAGTAGTGAGTATGCGGCAACAGAATTGTGGTTTAGTGCCAAATCTGGTACTAAACTGGTACTAAATTTGCAGTAGTGAGTAGGCAGTGATCTCCAGAGATCGAGGGCAAGGCAAACACTCTGCTCTGTGAACTGCCTCTGCAGACAAGTACTCTCTGCCTCATGAGCTATTAATTACCAGGTGTTAAAATGTATTTAGTTTTCCTGAAGAATATTCTGACAGCATAGAGTCTTTTTAGAAAAGAACGGAGTGGGG
>VXBU01016618.1:947776-990140 GCA_013400315.1 Bombycilla garrulus
AATTACTCTTTTCCCTCCAGTTTTTTAAATGTTGCTGGGTTGCTGAGCTGTGAAATACGATGTCTTTTATTTAAGAGTTCCAAGATTTTCGCCCAGAAGGAGGAAAATATTGTTCAGGTTTGTCTCTTGAGGATTTAATGATCACATCGTAAATTTCTCTGGAGAAATAGCAGTCAGTGGGTAATATCCCATCTAATGCTGTTTTTCTGTCTTTTCTTCCTCAAAGGCCCAGCCTCTCTCTTCAGACCTCTGGGATTTTCTGCATAATGGGAGGATTCTGAGACACAGGGTGATGTGCCCTTCACAAACCAATTTGACACACTCAAATATTATTCCTGCTCCAGTTTAAATCTTCCTGCTTGATCTAAACCCCTCTGTGCCCTAAAAACAGCACTGTTCACTGTCCTCAAAAGCCAGAGCAACTGAAATAAGGGAATTTTTCTACATAGCTGGTATATGATAGTCCAAACATCTGTGCGCCTGCATCCCAGCATGTTTCAGAGGGATTCATCTTTTACTGGAAGGACACAGATACTGGGAAATAATGATTTCCATTTTCTCCATCATCTCTGCGAGGCATGTGAAACCAGCCTGACTCTTTGCTCAGAAAAGCCTACATGGAAACCTGTGAAAAAAATGAGACAAAGAGGCAAAAATCTGTTATTTTTTTAAACATCAGCCACCAGCCACAGAATCAGGGAGTCATAGAATGTCCTGAGCTGGAAGGAACCCACACGGATTGTTGAGTCCAACTCCTGGCCCTATAGAGGACAGCCCTCAGAATCTTATCATCTGAGTTCCACTGCTCAGCTTCATTCCTGGATACAGGCAGAGCAACAGCAATGCGTTTTGGATGCTGTGGTTTTTTTCACAGAGTCACATGTAGAACAAAGAGAAAGTCCATCTTTGGGGTAGAAACACTCATCAGGCTATGGCCAAAATCAGTGTTTTAGTGTTGTCCTCCACACTTTCTTCACCTAAACACTTCTTACCATCTTTAACCTTAGAGCTTTTAGTTCTGGTGCTGGCTTTTCCAGGAGCCTTGTGTCTTTACCCACCCTGCACACATTTTTGTCATAAATACTACAAGATAAGGAGGAAGGATTTCTTGTTTGCAAGAGTATTGATATCCTCGGGCTGAGGTCACTCCCAGCCTCAGAATTTATGCATTTTACTATTTCTTAACCACCAGCAGCATGTGACTCTCAGCCCTTTGTTTCCCAGGCACCTTCAATGAAAAAAGCACAATACTCCCTTATTATCTGATTCCTGCCTTGCAGCACAAACTAGATTTCAAGCTATGCCCTGCTTTATCCCACAGTATTTTTAGGTCACATCTTACCTTATTTGCTCATCTTTTTCCTGGACAGAGGTTATTTCCATGTGTGGACAGACTGACCTGGCCACTCACAGCAGCTGCATTAGAGAGCATCATGGAGTAGGTGAAAATTGCATGAATGTTTGAAACCCTGGCCTGAGATGGACAGAATCCCCTCTTATCCAAATCACTAGCACTGGTGAGTGGTTTGGGGAGGAAAATGACTGGATCTAAAGTAGGGGCGACCCCTGCCCTCTCCTCACACCTACTTAGTGCTGAGCTTCAATTTGCAAGGCAGATGATGAGTGGGTTTAATATCTTTGGGCTGATCTTTTTTTTGTTATCCAGGTTTCCTGCCTTGATAGTCACAAATGCCACAAGTTGAGGGCATGGGCAGGAGAGATGGTGAGTCCCTAAACAGCCTTCTCACTGTCTGATGGGGTTTAATCTTCCCTCCTTCAGCCCTTGGGGTTTCCTTCTCCCCCGTGTGAGTCAACATGCCTGATCACAAAATAAATATTGTACAACATTCCTTTGGAAAACACAGGGCATCAGTGCTGAATGCTCTTACTGCCCCGAAAAACCCATTTCTGCACAAGGGCACACTGACACTGAAGGACTTGTTGAGTGTCAGTGTGGGACACCAAGCCTTGGGTGTTGTGTCCTGACCACTGGCTCTCACCACACCTTAACACAGAAAAACAAAAGACACTTTAGAATGCACCTGGAGATGGGCCTAAGCCACAGATTCAAATGTGAATGAAGGTAGAAGGCGTTTGGCTCCAGGCTTTTGGTTCTGTCCTTAAATAATGCAATTTAATTTAGAGCGTGTCTGGCCCAGAGGAGCTTGTAAGAAGGAATGGAAATCCTCCACCAGAAGTTATGGGTTTCATTTGGAAATCTGTGGAGGAAAGTCCTACAGCTTCTGCTGTGAAGACATTGGGCCAAATCATCAGCCTTGTCATTTAAATCTCTGCTGCAACACACTTTCACTTGACATTGGCACACAGCGTCTCCACACACCTACATAACTGTTTTATAAGATGCTCAGCCTGGCAGGATGCAATCCCAAAGGATAAATTAATAATAAGCCACATCCACAGACACGGAATACTCAGAATTGCATAACAGTTCCAGGGACAAACAATCCATATCAAGTTGGGAAAAATTACTCTGTTTCAGTTTCCACGTCAATGGGCACATTCCTACTTTGTGCTGCCAATATTTGCTGGATTTAGTGTGGCACGGATAAGATGTGACTCATGGTAAAACAGGCAAACCCTGCCCAAACTAGAAACATCCCATTTAGTGTGTTGAAAATGCACCAAATTAGCTATTTCCTCAACATTTGCATATTTATTTTTTTTTATTAATCATGTTTCAGGGTGTATTCCCTCTCTCAATCTTCTGATTTATTAATCCTCATGGCATGGGCATAATTATCTTCATGGTTCTGCCATGGTTTCTACAGGCAATAAGCATCGCCACATCTAAACAATGATATCACCTTCTTCTCTTGTTCCTTCTGTAGCCTCCCAAAGCCAGTGCTCTCCTTCTTTTGGCAAAGCCTGATTTCCTCCTTTCTGCCCCCAACCCACCCGAAAGGAAAGGGATTAAGACGGAGGCAGTTGTGCCGGCTGCAAGTCTGGCTGTGTGGTGAGGGGAGATGGGATGGCTGTGAAGTTCCCACAGAGTTGGAGGCTCCTTCCAGCCAGGGCTCCTACTTGGCACCCTCCAGACATGAAGGGGGAAAGGCAGGAACAGCCAAAAGCAGCTTCAGTCTCCTCTGTCAGGGCAAGGGAAGTGATTGTAGGAGAGAGAGGTACAAGGCTCTACCCAAGGGATTCAGAGTCAGTCAGGGCCGTTCTGCAAAGGGTGTTGTAGGTATTGCCAGCAGAAAAAGCCCTGCACCCCTATGGCCTCACACTGTGCACACTTTCCTGAAGGCACCCTGTAGGCTTCTTTCTTCAGGTGTCCCTGGCTGAGGTGCTGGGAGCTGGAGAGGTTTCCTCAGGAGCTCTCTGAGGAGCAGGGACACAGGTGAGCTCCCCCCACTGTTTGCACCCATCTGAGTACATGGACAGGCCCTCCTTCTTCTGCTGGACCAGCTTTGCTTTTCAGCCTCGACACCACAATGCTGGTGGGGTCTCCAAATGGTCTCTATCAACCAACTTCAGCCCTGTTCTTAATGGATTTTATGACATTTTCTGTCCTGGGACTGAGCCATGGGTTTGACTCAAGGTGGGTGTCAGGTTCCCTGTGTTTCTCCAACATTTGGGGATGAGTCTTGTTGAACATTTTAACCTATCAATGACTGCTTGGAGAAGCCAGCCCATGCCTGCTGGCAAGCAGATTGTTTCAGAGCCCTGTTTTGTGAATGTCTCCTGCCTGGACCTGCTGGACAAGGGAAAACAGGAGACCAAGCTCACTTGTGCTCCTTGTGCTTGGCCCCATATAGAAATCAGATCAAGAAACGAATGCACGGTGATGGCTGTGCCTAGAACACCCCAAAATCACACACTTTGAGTAATCAGAGCTCTCTTTGCCGCTGAGAAAAAAAATAAATTCACATATTGGCTAAAAGCCGAGTCGCAGTGTTGGCAGCCGGTTGCTGCTGATGCCAAACGAGCCGGTTTCCTGGCTGGCAATAACCGGCTGCGTTCCCATCCAGAAAGCCAAACTTGCACCCAAGAATCAGAGCAGGCATGCAGGCAGCAAAGCAGGGGACTGTGATCCCACTTAGCACACAGCAAACCCAAGTTATTCTAGTGGATTTCTTCCAAGCTCCTGTCAATAAAACTAAAATCATAATCTGGCCTCTAGTCATTGCTTGGTTCCAGGGCTAGGGAAATGTTTTCTGCTTGCTGCTGGGTGAGCTCTCCTCACTGTGCCTTTCGCTGGGATGGTTTTTTGCCCCTCACAGCCATGCTCAGAGCAAGATTGTAAACAAAAAAGAGAAAAATAGTTAGAGCCGTTACAAAAAAAAAGCCAGCTCTTCCCGGTGATTTTTATCACAGGCAGACAGCAAACCCACACAGCTGGGTGCTGGTGTCTGCCCAGCCTGGGAAGAGGAGGGAAGGGCTGCTCTGGGCGAGGTGCCTACCTGTGCTGGCTGTCGAGGGGAGCACGGCAGCCAGGGCAGGAGAGCGCGGCCTGCAGCAGTGCCTGGCAAGCTGCAGCCCCCAGAGAGCCCCCGTGCTGGCTGCTGACACAGCTCCCAGCCAGCCCTGCTCAGTCCTGTGCCAGCTGGATGGAGCCATTCTCAGGACACCAGGGATAGAGCTGCGGCGTCGAGGCTGCTCAGTGGGGTGGACAGTGGGAGGAGTGCGTGGTCCTTGCCCAGCATGCAAATCTCTGCTGACCCCGTGGATGTTTCTCTTCAGAAGGAGATGCAGTGGCCTCAGACTGCACCAGGGGATCTTCAAGTTGAACATCAGGAAGAATTTCTTTACTGAAAGGGCTGTCAAGTATTTGAACAGGGTGCCCAAGGAAGTGGTGGATGCAACATCCTTGCAAGGGTTCAAGAAATGAATGGACATGGCACTTGGTGCCACGGTTTGGTTTGGCCAAAGGTTTGACTCAGTGATGTCAGAGGTCATCTCCAATTTTAATGATTCTCTAATTCTGCAGTGTTTGAGTGCACAGGGTGCCTGGTCCCAGCATCTTCATCCCTTGGACTTTCTTTCCTACTGCCTCTCTCCCAGTGCTTTGCCTGCACAGTGCCAAGGCCAGACTTTAGTGCAGGTAAAACCTGCCCTGAGGGTTTCCCATCAGCATTCAGCCCTGGCCATGCTCAAATCCCACCAAGGCTGGCTGTCACTGATGCTGAGGGATCCGAGCCCCTCTTCCTGCCTCTCTGAGCTGGAGGGTCAGGCTCAGACCCAGCTCAGACTCCAGGAATAAACCTGGCTCTGCTTCACCTTGTGGCAGGCTGTTCCCTCTCCTCCTGGGACCTGACAACCCTACAAGTGGCAAGTGCCCTCATTGTCACTGGCGCCAGGCAAATCTGCCCTTCGGCACCATTTGGGCAAGTGGCTCCAGGGCCACCTACTCCAGAGGCTTTCTCCTGGTAATTTAGCTGGCACAGTACGTACTCAGACTGGTCAGGTCTGTCCCCAAAGCCTGTCTAAGTGCAATGGCTTGCACCTGGGTTGGGATTCTTGACAGGGAAATCAGTTTCCATGACATTAGCCAACAAACTTACAGCAAATTGCATCCCTTCGTGCTAGACATCTGCTTCAGGCTGGAAGGAAACCTCTGGTTTGAGGACAAATGCAGAGGAGGACACAGAGTGATAGTCAACCCTGCAACGTGCTGCTCTAGAGAGGGATGAGAAGTAATCCCATGTATAAGTGACCCCCGTCAGTGCCCCCAACACTCGCTGTCCCTGTGTGACTTTGCTGAGACAGGAGTCCGAGGGTCCTTCAATAGCAGCTGCTCAACAGAATTTGCAGAGCAGCAAAGCAGTTGGGTAAGAGTTTGGGAAGAATAAAAACCCAGTTGGAAATTTCACTACCGGTATTTATGACACAGAGCCAAAGGCTCTCATCAGGATTTGGTAAGACAAAGTCCTCTAGTGTCCCTCATGAGAGCACTGGGGACCTCAGCTGGTTTCTCTCCCAAGGCGTGACGCCAGGCATCTTGCACGATTCCCAGTTTCCACGTGTCTTTGCTCATGTTTGCAGGCTTTTGAGAGTTGCAAAATTTCCCCGTCCACCGTCATCCCAAGGAGGGTGGACACTAGCACTGTTCCCAGCCCCAGGGTCAAATTGCTCAGCCTTTGAAGATATTTCCTTGGAGTCCTTGAGCCTGAGTTTCTTTGCCTCTTTGAAGTTTCCCCTTGATGTTAGTGCATCTCTGGGTGACTCAGTTTCCTCCCTCTCTGAGTGAGATCAGATCTTGTTTGCCAGCTTTGTCTTATACCCCCCTGCTCAGACATGTGGTCTTGGGCCACTGACTCCAAGGGCTTTGAATTTATGGTGGGCTCTGCCTGCACCAGCATCATCTCCTTGCTTCCCGTTGGTAGCACAATTCCTCGGCACGGGGCTCTTTGAGGCATCCCTGCTTTCTGGAGGTGAAATTCTACAGCCCAGCTTCACAGGTCCCAGGACTCCCACCAACCATGAAAACCCTCATTTGCTCCTGGTTTTGCTGTGTGGGACTGAAATGAGAATGAGAGAGCCAAAAACGCCTCTCCTAGAGTCATGAGGAAAATCCCTTTGATCTTTTTATTCTTCCTTCATGAATGACTCCTTTGCTCACATCTTTCCTGGAGAATTTTTCCAGTTGCAGTTGTCTCCTGAGGGCTGTTGTGGTCACCTTCAACAGCAGGAATCAGCCTTCAGCTCTTCATACTGCCCAAGGCTGGCAGGAGCTGCACCTGTGGTTTTGTTGTCCATCCTGCAGCTACATTGAGCAGGCAGAGCTCACAGCCACACAGAGCCAGGTTTAAGGGGAGTTGCCCTTATCTGACATCCATTGATATAGGCTTTTAATCTGGGAAGGAATTTGCTGCAGGTCACAGAAAGCCAATGGTTAATTCCACAATCCTCACTGTGTCCCAGTCTTGCAGCGTCAGCCTCTCAGGCATCTTTTTCACCAATGCAGATATTTGTGTGCTTTTGCACGAGGAAACCAGCCCCTCAACTCAGTCTCCTTACACCCACTGACCCCTGAAACGTGGAATCTTTTTTGGAGCAGATGCTAACAGCCAGAGGGCAGAAAGCAGAGCCCATCCCTAGCTCTGCTGGCATTGCTGGAATCAAGTGCCGTGGAGTGAGAAGGATGAGATGGGGAAACACAAGATAAACAGGCTCATATTAGGGCTGGTATCCCAAGCCAGCAGTGACTCTGCTCTCACATGAGAGTAACCCTCCCTGAGCTGGGGAGCTGGACTGCTTGTGGAGCTACAACAAAGGATTTAAAGGTGTTTCGTCTTGGGACAGGATGAAGTGAACCGTCTGCAACTCCGTCCAGTGGGCAGGTTGTCGTCCTCCCTCTCCCTGCCTCCCTCCAGAGAAGCAGCTCTGCTTCTCATCCACATCCACCCTCCCCTCTGAAAGCCAAACTTCCTGCTCTGGGCTATTTCTGGCCTCCAGAGCCAGGCTGCCAAGCGCCCAAGGATGAGCTGGTCAAAGGGGGCTGGTAGAGCAGGGCAGGGTGCTGGGAGGTCATTGAAACAGCTTTTCTCATTGAAACAAGGCAAGATCACAGAATCGTAGAATGGTTTGTGTAGGAAGGGACTTTTAGGATCACGTACTTCCAGCTCTCAAGATGCTTTCCTGGTCAGCCATGTCCAAGCAGACAAAGTTCTCCCACCCCCATCCCAAGGCAAACAAGGAATTGCCATTTTTTTGGCCCTCATTTTCAGATGTTCTGGTGTTTCTGCATGTGCATTTATCCCCTCCTATTCACACGGATGTATAACCAGGCAGCAGCTGTAATGTAATACCAGAGTCCTGTATATAACTCTGAAAACACCACTGGAGCAGCCCTATTATCGTGAGACCAATCTGAGCAGGAAATATTATCATTACCAGGGGGCATTATTTTTTCCAATCACACTTCATATCAGTTGTCATCAAACCCTGTGTTTTATATAGTGTTACAATAGCCACAGTTGCCATGAATTGTCTCTGGATGGACTGTAAGTATTAAAAACAAAATAAGAAGCATATGTTGGAATGTCTGAAACTAGCAGACAAAACTCAAGGCTTTGACAACGTTACGGGCTTTTTGGAAGGAGCCAGATTTTAGCAATAACATTCCACTTTTGTGAGTCTACCCACCAGCATCTAACCTGCCCTATAACATCTCACTCGAGTTTACAATTTCCTTCACCTCCTGTTCCTCTCTAATGTAAACTCTCTGGCTTTTCTCGAACGTGTGGCTTGGGAGAGGAATAGCTCCAGCCTCCCAGGTGCCAACTGGAAATCTTCCTTTGCAGTAGACAAGCAAGAAAAAATGCTCAGTCTAAGGAAAGTGCTCATCCATAGCTCAACTTTTTCCCTCCCTGCTCCTGTTCTAGCTGTAGCAAAATGTCAAAGGCATGATGCACGCATTCCTTTGAAGCCATTCCATCGCCTGATGATCCATTTTGCTTACGAAAGGAATGTACGCTCGGTGCTGTGATTTTTGTTGGAAGGCCTCAGCAGCAATGGAATAACTGCAAGGAACACTGCCAGCCTTCCTCCCCCTTCCCTGAGCATTCCAAAACATCCATCCAGCGAGCAATAAATAGCAAAAAAATATTAATTACCCAAAGGAAGAATTCTCTCCTGAACAAATATTGGCTTTGTGACAAGAAGGAGCTTGTGAAATGTGTGTTTGCCTACCAAGCCCACTCAGTCTATTTCTGGTTCCCAAAGAACATAATGACCTGTGTGCCAGATTTTATTTGGGCTTGTTTTTTTGTTTTTTTTTTTTTTTTGCATGGCCAGCAAGAACTGTAACAAACACTCAGGAAGGAAAACACTCCATTGTTGCTTTTGGTCTTATGGTGGGTTTTGTTCTGTGCTTTTAACTGTGCTTCACTTCTGGAGCTGCATAGAAAAAAAAAAAACTGTTATTGTTTTTTAACTTATTCACCAGTTCTCTCAGCTTTTCCCAAATTCATTTACTGCTTAAAAGTGTTCAGTAAATGAGCTTGGCAGAAATCAGTTTTTGAGCTATTATATATCACACACAAACACAGAAGCACATGCATACTTATATATATATTCACAGATACATGAGCAAGGGCTTGATCCTGGGGCCACATGGGCTAATTAAAAAACTATAAATATATAAAAGCCTCCATCCACACTCCAAAGCAAAAATGATGGTACATCCTGTGCAAATGCTATGCATAAGGGCCAGTCTTTGAAGAATTTGTTGCAAATGAAGGTGAGCAGCTGATTTTTTTGATCCTGTGGCAAACATCACCCTCCCTCATCCCTGCCAGCCTGCCTGCAGAAGCCCAGCTCTTGGAGCTGCTGCAAAGCAGAAGCTGTGGTGAGCATGAGAGTGGCTGAACTGGGCACAGAAAAGCTCCAGCCTGCCCAGAACCCAGCAGAGCCAAGCAGAGATGCCGTGGGAGGGATGAAGGATGCTATCCCCAGGGTCTCCCTCAGCCTCAGCCTTTCTCGGCTCAGGGGCTGCCTGAGCTCGGTGTGGGGTTTCTGTGTTTAATAACTCCCAATCTCCCTTGAATCTGCAAACTGAGAAGTTTCCTGCAGACTGGGAGGGAAAGAGAACTGGGAAAAGGGGATATTTCTGCTCCCACTTTGCTGGATGCAACCCCCTTCTGCCAAACAGAGCGTAGGTCACCCTGCTGTAAAACTCCCATTTGGAGAAACTGGCATTTCCCCAGCAGGTCCCACAACCTTCACAGGCTACTTTCCTTTGTAGCAGGCTCAAATCTTTCGGTCTAACAGGAGCTAAAAAACCACGCTGGCATTTGCTCCTTGCCTCACTTGTTTTGGGGCTATTCTTTTGGGAAAACAAACAAACACATAAAAAACATCACTTGGACAGGCACTTGGAGGGAACCAGGAGGGAGCTCAGGTCTGTGTAGCCCCAGGGCTTGGTAACCACAGTCCCAAGACATGGAATGCCAGCCCTCTCCTGCAGAACAGCGTGGCAGTGACATTTGGAGTTTAAGTAAAATGATGGCAGCCTTCCTGAAAGCAAAGCCTGCTTCAAAACACTCAGAGGAGACCACCCAGAGAAGACATGCCTGGAGTTCCCCATGAGCAAATCTCTTACATCCTCAGCTATCCCTCATCTAAGTTGCCCAAGGCAGGACAAGATCCATTCATAGGTTGTGCCCTTCCCTGCTGCGGGGAGTCGGTTGTATTGTAAAGGCAGTCAGCAGTTAGGAGCAGTTACATAGAATTATTTATCCACATAGAGATCTTTTCATGAACAGAATAGTAAATCTTTTCATTCAACAATTTTTAGACAAAAGCTGTTTGTTAATGTGACATTTTTCAGCTGTATCAGTGCAAACATCCATCCATTTAGTTTTTCACACACAGAAAACTTCTTTCTTGCTGTTTGCAAAAAGAAAAAAAAAGAAGAGAGGGAGGGTGAATGAAAACTTAACGTATTTTTGTTGTTGTTGCTGCTGTTGTTGCTTGGGGTATGTTTTGTTGGAAAATTTAAAAAAAAGGGTCAAAATAAGATGATGCTGTGCATCTTTAATTTAGGGGAAAGGTCATTTTTACCCATCTAAGATCACTTGATTCAATAAGTGTTGGCCAGATCCAGTGTCATGCTTTGCTAATCAGGTTTCAGGAAGCATTCAGCCCAGTAAATCACTCTGCCGTGTCTTATCATCCAAACTAAACATCGTGGTTCCACCATGAGGAATATCACAACTGGAATACTCTCCACAGCTGGCTCTTGGAGGACCCTGAGCGATGTTGCTGGCTTTTGGGGATGTGCAAAAAAGAGGAGCAAAAAGACAGGGAGACCAGGAAAGAGATTGCAAAGTAACATTCACTGGGATTCTTCAGGGCTGAGATCCACCCAGCTGTATCATCTTCCCTTCCACACCTTCCCCACAGTGACTGTCTGATGGGAGGGATGCCATCCTCTCTGCTTGTCATGTTTGCTCTGAATTTGTGCTGTGGAGTTACAATTTCTGATCACTGTCTTTTTTTAACCTCTGTGCTTGTCTACCCTTTCAACAGGATTCTTTTCCCCTCCTCCAGCAGACGTGAGAGTGGATTTCAAAGCAATTCAGCTGGAAAAACTACCAAGAAATGAAACAAACAATTGATTAAATTGTTTTCTGCACAAAAATCCAAATTCTGGTTAGAATTTCTAGAGCTGGAATACCACCCAGGGGATTATGTGCAGTTATCTCCAGCCACTGGGTATTCATTTTTCCTCCTAGTGTGTTTCTCTGATCATCAATGGGTCGTAGCAGAAGATAAATTTCTTTCAGTTTGATGTTATTCCTGGGGCTTCAGCGGCGTTCCCACACAAAACTTCAATTGTTGTAAACACCTTGGAATTTGTTGTGCTTAAAGAAATGAACTGATTTGATAAACAACACTCATCGCACCAAAGTAAGCACAGACTTGATGTCTATCATGCAAAATCAGATGTGGTGTCAGAGTCAGAATAGCAAACAAGAGGTTTCATGGGAAAGGCTGCTTGTTTGCTGCAGGTAGGATGCCTTTGAATATTTCGGGTGTGACTCATTCGGCGAGAGGAGACACCCAAATTGCCCATCTGAGCAAGTCTCCCCAGTCTCCCTTTGCAGTCACTGGAGATCTCATCAAGGGAGGCTGAGACTCCTCCACAAGCAGGCACCTAAACCTGGCTTGATGTCCTGTGCTCCCAAGCCTGACCATGGCAGTGTCCCTGCGGCTGGCAGAGGTGCTGGGAGGTGAATGTTTTTTTTTCATGTTGGAGCAAATTCTAGTGTTCTGGCCTGCAGCAGGGCATGTTAGCAGCAGAAATGATAAACCCAGACCTTGTGTCTCTGCAGGAACAAACCTCTTGGTTCTGTGTCAGGTTTAACCCTACCCAGATCTGTGTTCAATGCGAACTTTCTCATTTGATGCAATGCATTTGTGAACACCCGATGGTTTTTCACATTCCCATCACTCAAGAGGTTGTATCCTCAGCTTGCTCAGGCTGCATGCAAAGCCTCGACTCTGCAAGGAAGATCTGGCCAAAATCTCACTGTCCTTGGCCAAACCTCGAGTTGGCAGCTGGGTATCTTTGGGGTAAGATATTCCCCTCCCTGCTCCTGGTGTCCAGCTGAGTGGGGATCAGAGATTGTCTTCTCAGCACATCTTGGGCACTGGGGGAAGGACAGACCTCCTAAAATAGAGACTCATGAAGCCATACAATGGTTTAGGGACTCATGAAACCATACAATGGTTTAGGTTGGAGAGGACCTTTAGGATTATCAAGTCCAGCAATGCTAAGTCCACCACTAAGCCCTGTTCCTCAGCATCGCAGCTACACATCTTTTATGCACCTTCAGGGATGATTACTCCACCACTGCCCTGGGCAGCCCCTTGTGATACCTGACAGCACTTTCAGTGAAGAATTTTTCCCTATATCCAATCTAAACCTCCCCTCGTGAAACTTGAGGCCATTTCCTTTTCCTATTAGACAGCCATTGCCATGGGGAAGGTGAGGACATGGAGCTAAGGCCAGATGGATCTGTACCACAGGATTAATTCCTCTGCTCCCCAAGCTTCAGAGGGAGTAGCCTCCTGTCTTGCCAGCAGGAAAACATCTCTTTTTGGCCTGTGAACCTTTTGGAGTAGTCAGGAATTGCAAGGAGGAGCAGGTCTGGTTTAGCTGAAAGGTAAATCACTGCTCCCAGCTGCCTCCTGGAGCTGTCAATACCCTGACTACACCTGGGCACTTCCAACAAAATGTACAGTTTTCACCCATGCACTGCTTCAAAATCCACCAAAATGCATCCACCGCAGTTTACACCTCCTGTTCTTGTTGTGTGGTGATAATCTGTGTTCAGGCTGCACAAAGACCTCAGGTGTGGCATGTATTTTCTCCCACTAAGGCAGAGACAGCCTGTCTTATCCCTGTGTACTGCACCCTCTAACACAATGTGATGTCACTGTAAATGAACCTGAAATTCATGGGGCATCAGACTTTCTAAAATCCAGTCTTCACCCAGCCTTGTATTTTGAATAGATTAGGGGTTATTTTGCTGAGTTTTTTTTTTAACAAAAGGAACCCTAACCCATTGAAAAAAATGTTAGAGGGAAATTGCAAATGTTATGCTTGTCTGAACAGGAGTCACCCTGGGAAACACACTACAGACATACGATTTTCTGAGAGATTTCCACCCCCCCCACCTCCCCCCATCCTGTGTGTAACTCAGATGAGGAATTTTCTGGTTTAGTTTATTCCCATCTTCTAATGCACACACGCTGCTTATCAGAGATGCACTAGTTAAGGTGGAGGAAATTAAGGTGACCTCTACTAGTTCAGGTCTTTATGCAATTTGAGATGGTCATTAGTCACATATCTTGGCATGCAGTGAATTAAGGGCTCTGACTTACAGAGTATCTCAGACCTTTTGTTTTGTATTTTGCTCTCCTTCGTGTGGCTGAACACCCAAGAAGGTTGTTTTATTCATCTGACTCTTAAAACTGATTACTTTATATAATTTAAAACAATAATATACAGTTTAAAAATCTGTGTGTCTTCTCTGGCTCTTTTAGCTAATTGTGTGTAAAAAGTCCTTCCAGACTTGGTGGGAAAAATGTTTCTCAGCTATTAATCAAGCCATTGATTTAGGAATTTTGCTCAGGGAAAGAACTTAGCCCTCACGCAGGGAAAGGACCATAAATCTGCGAGAGGAAGAACTTCTGGGGCTCTGTTACTCATCCTCTTCCTGCCTGTGTGAATGGAGAGACTTTTGCAGACCAGATGCAGCAGTCAGCACTACAAGAGTGGCAGGGAAATCCCTGCTTCCCCTTCGGTATGAAGGAGACACAATTTGAACATGTTTGGCTGCAGCCAAGGAGGAAAAAAGCAGAAAACAAGGTAAAAATCACGCCTGGGCTCTGCAGTTGTGCTGACACACAGAAAATGGACAACAGAAAATGCTGCTGTCCATGGAATATCCTGGGCTGGAAGGGACCCACAAAGATCCTCAAGTCCAACCCCTGGCCCTGCACAGGGCACCCCCAAGAGTCACCCCGTGTGCTTGAGAGCATTTTCCAAACAGTTCTCGAGGTCTGTCAGGCTGGGTGCTGTGACCACTGCCCTGGGGAGCCTCTTGCAGTGCCCAGCCACTTTCTGGGTGAAGAACCTTTCCCCAGTAAACTGGTGGGACCCCGTACTTGTACCACACAAACGGGTCTGCACACTGCACAGTGAGAGGCCACCACACCTCCCTTTGCAACACACCTGGGCCCACACCACCTTCCTAATCCCAAGGCTTCACAGACCACTTCCTCCTCCTCCACCCCCTCACCCCACCCTGGCCAGCGCTTTCACCAACGCTGAGGTGTCCCCGGGGACAAAAAACCAACAGAAAAGCTCGGTAACTGCAAAAAGGAGCAGCCAAGAGTCATGGGGAAGATGCTGAATTTGTGCCTTTATGGCTAAAAAAGGCTGTGCAACAGCTGATTTGGGTGAGTTATCTCACTGTTAAACAAATCTTCCTGTTTGGGAAAACATTGCTCAAGAGTAAAAAAAAAAGTAATTGCTTTTAGAAGCTGATTTTTTGTGTGGGTTTACACACTTTTTGCCTTTGTCCTAAGAAGCACAACTCCCACTGACTTACTAGAGATATTGAGAACTAATGACTCAATTTCCAAGAATAATTTTGGGTGTTTCTATTTATAGGTATCAGCCCTAAGCTCAAAAGCACTGGCAACACCCAATCTTCTATTTTTCCATCATACTTTGATACCACACTGAAATAGCCTGGAAATCAACACTTTCCACTGTTCCTTGTCTCTGGGTATCTGCACTTTCCAATCCAGATAGTTCACAGCACTCGATTGCTCAGGAAGGGACATGAGCCATCAACTATTTTCAGGAAGTGCCTGTAAGCCCGGTTTAAAATAGAATGGAGATGCTGGTGGACAGATGCAAAGTAGTCCTTCTGTGGTGGATTAAAGACATTAAAGAGCATTTCTGAGAGGCAGCTGGTGGGCTGGAAGTGTCACTGGTGGAAAGGGTGTGGATAAAGGAAGGTCTTTTGTGGGGCTGAGGATGGAGAAGGAAAGGGTGGAGGGACAAGGCACAGCATGCAGAGGTAGGGGTTGGAAAGGCAGAGCCATGGATAAACAACCTTGACGTTATTTCAACTTGTGGCAACTAAAGTACTTTTAAAAATGCCCCCAAAGATGAATAATCAGACTCACTGCAATCACTTTTGACTGCACTTTTCAAATGTAACCCATAATTTTGTTTGATGACAGACAGAATCCTGGAATCACTAAGATTGGACTCAATGATCTCTGAGATCATTGAGTCCATCCCTTAACCCATCACTGCTAAGGTGGCCACTAAACCCTGAGAGCACATCTGTATGGCCTTTAAATCTCTCCAGGGATGGTGACTCCACACTGTCAGTGTTGATGGTTGCCACATACCAAAACATTTAGACCAGAAAGTCACAGGATTTAAAAATTCTGCAGAAAGAAGAGACATCTACTTGTTACAGCAATCACCCAAGCCATTTAGTGTTCTTTCTTCAGGATTATAGCACACTTACTGCTTTAGGGCAAAACCCTGCTTGCTCACGTTTATTGTGTGGAGGGGCGATCCCACTGGGGAGGTGTCAGGGGAGGGATGGGCAGCACTTCTCTCTCCACGGCGCTCAACGCAGCATCCCCACACCCCCCGCCATTTCCAGCTCCCCGAGGTGAGCTACAGAAGAAACCCTGAGCGTTCTCTGGCCCTTCCTCCGTGCTGCCCTGGGCTCGGGGTGAGAGGCAGGATGCCGGATGTCAGCGCATGACTCACTCTCTGGGAAACTTGAGTGTGGTGTGGCTTTCTGAGGAAAGAACCCATGAGTAAGGGCTTTTTTTTTCCCCTTCATTTCTTTTTTTCCCCCTCACTTTTTTTTTTCTTTTCTCTTCTCACTTTTTTTTTTTTTTCCTAATTTTTCAAGGGGAATTGGGCAATGCAGTACAGGTTACGTCAGTTTGTCAGGGAGGAAAGGCACCGGAAGAGCCCCAGTGCTTCCCTCCATGCTCAGAAGCCATCAGAGTTTAACGCTGTGGTTCAAGAGCGTTGCTTTCACAGGTTATAAAAGCTCATTTTGAGCAAAAAGAAATAATAGGAAATAAAACACATTGTTTCTCAGAAGTCGTTGTCTCTCCTGAAAGGGTGGATTTGAACAATATTATTTTAATCAAGTGTTTGGCTGCTGCAGGATGTCACAAAGAAGCTGGGATACACATGGATCAAAACAGGTTTGAACCAGCTTTGCAAAACCAATAATGTGTATTTCCTTATAGGGCTTCAATTTTTATTCTTTTTTTTTAACCAGTTCTGCTTAATTACTAGTTTAGATGGCAAAACCAGTCCATCTCTGATTTTTAGGAGAGATGAAACAAGCCTTCCAGTAACAGCACCTCCCTGCCACACCAGGTGCTGTGAACCTGCTGCTCTTAGGAATTATTAGTCACGTAGGGACTGTCAGTGGCCTGACACGCCTGGATGGGTTATGCTTTTTGTGCTCAACACCCTCTGTGAGCATCCTCCTGCCTTCAGCCAGCCAGCCTGACCCAGGGACTGCTTGCTGACTGCTCCTGGGCACGGTGACACGAGTTAGCACAGGCCTAACCCTCACACAAGCTCATTTGGGCTGCCACAGGTGAGCCGACAGCCCCAAAGCTGGGAGGAAAGCGGACTCCAAGAGGGGCTGTGCTCGGTGTCGTGGGGAAGGGTGGTGGGAGCTGGCATCTTCTGCCAGCAGGAAGGGTCTCAGGGGTGATGTGAGCCCACAGCCCTGTCCACAGCGAGCTGGGGTCCTGCCAAAGAGCCCTCCCAGCGGCATTTCCCAGAAACAAAGCAGAAAGACATGAGAAAGTCAACTAAGTTTTCTAATAGGTGCAGGAAGGCTGCAGTCGCTATTCCACCTACTCACATTATGCCTAAGGAAGGGGTTAAAAACAAAAGGGAAGGAGACAGGGCCGGGAAGACATCCCTGTGACAGGACAGCTTCAGTTAACGGGTCTGGGAAGGGGGATTGTGACAATGTCCCCCCAGATAACGACAGGAGAGGTCACCCCACCGGCAGGGCTGGCACAGAGGTGGTTAAGGTTCGTGCAGGTGTTTCCCTGTAATAGGCACTGTCAGGTACCTTTGCAGCCTTGATGACCATCTGGTTACCATAAAGAGTGGTTTATGGGATCTCATCCTGGCTTTTGATGACTATAACATAAGTATTGAGGGCCTGCAAGGTACAGCTTCATAAAAATAACGGCTTAATAATGAGAACGACTTGCCCCTTTCAGAACAGGACAAATTCAGGTGTATTTTCCCCTTTCCTTAGGATTGTAAAACGAGACAAAAGAGAGCCAGTCATCTAGGAGGGGAAAAAAACCCACAATCCCACAAACTTCTTAGAACTCAAGCAAGGTTCAAGCATATCTCATAGCTGTATGCAGGGCAGGACTGAATCCCAGCCTCTAACTTGAAGAAGGGGAAACTGAGGCACAGAGGTGTGAAACAGCTGGAACAGCATCACCCAGGCAGCCAGTGGTCAGCACAGGAACCTCAGCTCTCACTTGCTCCTGCACTCCTGTAATTAAAGACATCAACACAGCTACCCAAGAGTTGTCACCTTTGATCACAGCTCTGTCTTGATCTTTCAAACTCTTTTTTTTGTATCTCCAAACAGCACTAACTCTCTTCAGTTCCAGTTTCTCAGAGGTTTATAGAATATCAGCGCAGTTTGTAAATATATGACCTTCTCCTTTCAAGAAATGCTTGCTATGTCTGGCCCAAAATTGTTTTATTTTCTCACAAATGTATAAAGGATCTTCTGCTATGCATTTCTTCAGGACATTGAAATCTTGGATGTGTAAAATCAGTGGTTTGGAGGTTTTCCTTGGGCATTCCTCTCAAAAATATTTTCTGAATTTGCTCTTGCAAAAAAATACCCCAAAACCAAACCAGAACAGAAAACAAACAAAAACAAACCAAACCAAAACAAGACTAACAAGAAAAGCTCCAGAAGTTTTTCATGCAAGTATTTTGAAGGAAAGACTGAAATTCTGGATATTTCCAGGCAACAGAGACAGCAATTTCACCTGAAAACCAGGATCTAGGGCCATCCTTCAGTGGCACCTGTTTCTACAGAATGGTGGGCTGGACAGACAAGCCCAAGGCTGATCTTTGGAGAAGTGGGATCAGCTGGAACTGCAGCCTCCCATGGATAAGGGACATCCAAGCACTGGGTTCTCCCGTCCCTTCTTTTGCAAACCAGTCAGCAAAGAATAGAGCCACCACCACACAACAGCTGACCAAGAGCCAGGATGGGCTGGGGACTCCAGCCTGGTCCTCACAGCACTCCTGCCCTGCTTGGATAGCACAGGGAACAGCCCCTTGCATGGGCCTTTGGCGGTCCCAGAGGCAGGGAGGGCATCACTCCCATCCTCTGTCTGCCACAGAAAATTCCTTCTCTTTTTCCTTTTCAGAACCAAACCACCTCCTGATGTCCTGAGATGGGCTAGGGGAGCTCTGCAGCGGGCCAAGGCACTGGAGACCATTGGCTGCATGTCTGGGAGGAGGTAGGGGTGGGATTATCTTTCTTATGCCTCCGGTTTGACCTCTCTGCCAGCAGATTGTTCTGATTTTCCACCCGGAGGGATCTAGGGACCCTCTCGAAAGTTCAAACTCCCCGCGTCTTCCCTGCGGCAGCAGCAGAGCTCTGGGCTCTGCAAAGCTCTCACAGGGAGCTGGGCTGCACAGCAGCGTCACTGACCCACATTGCTTCATCCACGGATTTGGACATTTCATGACTTTTTTTTACACTGGACCATGCGGTCTTTCTGCTAGTCAGAAATTTCCATGGAAAAGAGGGAATTTGGGTTTGCAAGTTTTTTTTGTTGTTTTTTGCCAGCTCTCCAAAAGACCTGAGGGAAATTGCTGAGATGATTTCAAGCCGAAGCAATTCCATTTTTCTTATTGCAACAGAATTTTCTTGCAAAATTTGCGAGCAGTTAACAACCAAAAAGCTTAACAAGTGAAAAACAAGAAACAGGGTTGTTTCTTTCAGATTTTTCCTCAGCTCAGAAAAGCAAAACATTTCCATCTTTAGGCAACCTGAATTCATACTTTTTTTTTTTTTTTAAACTTGCTGGAGTCAGCCAGCAAACCTGAAAGATCAGCTCTTTGCACAGCTTCATCTGACAGCCTCCTTGACTTCCTCTGTGCTGGTGCAAAACCCTGGGCTTGGCTTAGCCGAGTACTGTCCATCAGCGCAGCACAACACAAAGACATAAAACACGTGGGAATATCAAGCGCTGTCCTTCTGCCCTTTCCAGCTCAAAGGAAACACTGGGGCATCTAAAACCAGAATTTCCCAGCCTGTGGCTGGAGCACAGAGTCTCCACAGTCACATATCTTAATAACAGGTCTGGCCCAGCACAGGAGTGCTCTGTGGCATGCACGTTATTGCTCCATCTGCCCTGGCTGCAAACATTGATTATTCTCTGTGACACACGTTGTAAAATTGCACTGAGGGAACCACATCTACTTAGTAATTTCCATTCAGATGAGCTGAAGGAATTATTGAATTTGGAAGATCTCAGATCTTTGGAGATAGGGACAGGCGATGGCACGCTAGAAAATAATCACCCTCAACTGTGCACAAGCCTGAAACCACCCTACTAATCACTGGCAGCCAGAGTGCTTATCGGGGCAGAGGGAGAGCTCAAGCGCCATTCAAACTCTCTAATAGTGGTAAATGATTCCGCAAACGCACGTGTTCAGGGCTCGGACTGCTTCCAAAGCTAAGTGCTTATGAAAACTTGAAGTGCTCCACTGGTTTTAAATCACTGTGCAGGGCTGACTGATTTAAACTACCAGAGCATTCTCTCTTCCTTGCATTTTCTTTTCTCCNGAACACTTCGATTTGGAAGCAAGTCAAACACTTCAGTTTAGCGGTTCGAGACCATATTGAACCGATTTAGAAATATGTCAAAAAAAACCCAGTAAATTACGGTTTAAACCCTTGTGTTTCAGAGCATTTAAGAAGCAGAGGCTGCAGCTAGAGCTGGGATGTATTAGCGGGGGCTGGAAGACAGCGCTGGTTGAAGGCATGGACGCTTATCTCTTTGATCACATACCTACTGCAGGACAGATCTGCCCATGTGCTGCTCCCTGCCCTGCACCTTTGATGTGCTGACTTTTCCCTCTGATCCTCAGTGGCCTCTTGCTGCAACTGGAAAAATTCCTCCCTTGTAGGTGCAGTGCTAAAAAGGGCCCAGAATTTAAGTGCTGTGCATGGAAATGGGAAAGGATGCATCCCTCATACGGGGTTTTTTAATGAGCAGTGTTGGAATCTTGGCTGCCTCCAACACCGACAGCATCACAACCCAGAAGTGAAACTTTCTGGTGGATTCATAATTCTCAAAAGACAGAATAAAACTGAAGCAGACAGCATAAATAATGGAAAAGTGAATTAGACTTTAAAAATTCTGTCCTGTTTAATAATTCAGAATGATTATAACATGCTGAAAGGAACTTTTTCTTAATTACTTCTAGCCTGGCAATCTCCCATTAGTGCACACACATCTCCATCAAAAATCATCAGCTAACAAGAGCTGCATTAGTGCGAGACAAGTGGCAAAGTACATCCCTTTGGACATTTATTCACACCAAGGACGCCATGCACGGCCTTCCCACACCTAAAGACGTGTTTGAGGTGGAGGAGATGCCACAGCCTCCAGGACCTGCCCTGGCTGCATAAAACATTCAAAATAAAACTCCTGGGAGACAGTAAATTGAAGCTGCTTGTCACCCTGGCTGGGACCCGAGCGCACGGTCGCAGGCATGAGCTGAGGTTTCCCTCTCATGTCATGTGGTGAGGCTGAGGCACCGATACAGCCACAGCCAGCGGGGGATTTGAGGACATGGGAGCACACCAGGCTGAGCGCTGAAGGCAATATCAGCAGAGCCTGAACGATGAGTCTTCTATCCCTAAAATGATGGCAATCCTCGTTCAGTGACTCAGGCTGTGCACCCTCCCTTAGGATGCTGTGGGTAGAGAGAGGTGTTGGCTGCTGCTGGCATTGGCTTGACAGTGGAGGCTGAAATGCGGGCAGACCATTAGCATTCCCGTCACCCAGAGCCACGTTTTCCTCCTACCAGAGCAAGGAGAGCAGGGAAGCATTGCCCAGGTCTTGCTTTCCGTGAGACGTGGAACCAAATGGCATGTGGGTGAGGAGCAAAGCTCTGGAGATGTGGGGAAGGAGGAGAGCAGATGGCAGGAGACGAGAGGTGGGTGTTATGACTGATAGCTAAGAGCTCTAGGTGGCTGAGTCCAGCTGAGTCACAAGCACTGGCACGGCTGGAGGCGATGGGACAGCGGAGTAGCCTGGAGTGCACTGAGGAGCAGGAGAAAATGCACAAAGGACTCTTTTGTACTGGGAGGTGAGTTCGGCTCCGCTTGCACCACTCAGACCTGTGGTCACAGGAGCCAGGCTGTGCTCTGAGGCTGCAACAGACTCATTTAGCATTTTGAGGGCCGTAGTTTACAAGCAAATATAAATACTGGCCACCCACAGAATATACCCAGCTCCCGCGGCAAAGCTGGTGGGTGGGGAAGCACGGCCACCCTTCAGCCACTGCCTTCCCTGTGCCATCTGGCTTGCTGTTGCCAGGCCCATGATGGCCATCTGCCTTGGGGCTGCCATGGAGAAAGTTAATTGTAGTTTTTTGTAGAATCGCCACGGCAGCTGGAGATGCCAACCCAGCATAAGTGAATAAATCACAGCCAAATTCCATTGCCAGAACTCAAAGGGAAATTGTTTCTGCGTTAGCCATGCTTCAGCCCCACCACACCAGCGAGGACAAGGCTTTCCAAGCGTTTAAGAGCTGCTGCTGTGTAATGTTTAAGCTTTGCCATGATGGTTCAGTGTGAGGGAAACTCTCCTCTATCAGAGGATGTGTGGTGGGGCAGCCTGCTTTAAATCCTGCCTGGGCTTGCTGGGGGACAGGAGGAAACACCCCTTTACCTGATCTCCCAGTTCCCACATCCATCAAGAGAACACAGCCATTCCCACTTCCTTTGAAAAATGCCTCAAGCAGGAAAAAATAGTGTAAGGACAAAGTACAAGAAAAACTGAGCTTTCTTTGGCTCTGCTAAAATGCCCGTGAGACGACACAGCTGTGCAGGGGCACTGAACAAATTATTTTCTTTGCAAAACCTCCCCTTTTTATAGCAACTGATATTCATTAGCCACCTTCAGCCTAATCACATCTCGCAGACATCCTCACTACCACCACTGGTACATTAGCACAGTACTGAACCCAAACTAAGCATCTTTCCTTTGGCTCCTGGAGGGTACAGAGGAAATGCCACACTCCTGCACCGAGGCCATTCCAGGCTGGCATCCCTGCACTCACCATCCTGTGCTGTGCTGACATAACTCTGCATCTTTCCATTAGGCCTCAGGTGAGCCTCCAGGGATCAGACCTTTCCTCTCCTGTGATTTTCAGGGCACCAAACATATTCTGACAGACACTCAAGGGTCCTGTTTTCATTTATGTCTGGAGGAAGCTGTGTTGTCCTCACACAAAAGAAGCACCAGGGCATGGATTAAACCCTCTCAAGAGACGGGAGTTTTCCAAACTGCCTCATAAAGGGAGCAGCACGTTGTGAGAGAGAAAGCTCCTTTGTTTTGGATAGCAGCTGTAATCTCCACATCAAGTACGTTGGAATTTGTAAGTGGCCGTTTAGCCATATTCTGACAGCAGAACAAGGAACCTCGGGGCGGCAGCCAGGCCTATTTATAGAGAGGAGGTTTGAGGTAATATCCTTACCTTGGATGCACTGTCTCCACTTAAGAGCCCAGCTTATGAGGGAAAGTGATGCCAGACAGGCAGCCAGCAAGGAAGGAAGAGAGTCACAGCTCACTCTGTGCCTGGCTTGCTCTGCAGCAGAGTAAATTATGTTTTACAGCAACAATAGAATTCTCTGAAAACTCAGTTTCTCCCCAGGCCTAACAAGAAAAGGAATGGCAGAAGATAAACAGCTGGAGACATTCCTCAGGCCAAACCTGCACAGGCTTATCAAGTTAATGTATCACTGTTGTCACAGCACAGGAGCGTTGGGAAATCATGAGCTGCCCAGGAGGTCAGAGATCTGCCCACAAAATGTGCTGACCTTTTTCTTGTTGACGTTGCTGATGACACCCAGTGGCTTAGGAAAGCTCTTGGGACACTCATTGAGTGTCATCATGAAGCGAGGCTGTCCCCCCTCATTGCGTCAAATACCGGCGCTTTGAGGCCTCTGAGGACAAGGTATTTGGTGAGGCTCAAGCAGTCCCAGCTTAGGTGTCCCACAGAGATGGGCTGGGTTCCAAGTCCAGCTGAAATCACAGAGCTAGCCTGGGACACCTGAGAAACGTGGATTTTTCCAAAACAAACAGGAATGGGGAACCCATGGAAAGCATGAGAAGGGGGGAGGACACCCAGGTGGTGGTGAGACACTTTTGGTTAGCAGAGATCTTTGAAAGGCTATTACTCAGAATAACAGGGTATAGATATGATAATTCAAGGGTGAGCTGTGGCTGGAAACAAGGCATGGTGGAATGAGATTCAGTCACAGACAAAAAAAAATATCTAGATGTAGCCATTTCATTTCAATTTATTGCTGCTGTAGGTCAGCTACAGGTGCTGCCTGGAGAGGGACCCCACTGGCCTCAGGTGAACGGTTATCTTCAGGTAAGCTGCAAACATGAGGTCTTTATTCAACACTGGCCAGCCCAGCACTGATTTTTCCAAAGGAAGGATGCTCCTTTGTACTGACTCTTGAAACCATGCCAAAGCACCTTGAACCTTTAGGTCATACCTGTAATTCACCTGGTCTACTTCTGAAGCTCCTCCTCACCGGAAGTAAGATGCTTTCCCAGTCAGGGAACAAGTATTTTATTCGTCAGGTAAGGAAAAAAGGAGTATGTATAGGAATACATATTTATAGGAATATCAATTCTTACATCGAAGTTGCTCTAAGGAGTTTTAAGAAGTTCCCAGCAGCACATGCAGCACATGGGAATGGGGGGAAAACCCCTCTGAGACACCTCTGAGTCCTTCTGCTCTCCTCCAAGGTAAAGTTGCTGCTTCTGCTGCTGCAGGGACAGCTGAAAAAACCCTGGTGTGGGAAAGCAGGAGAAGCTGGCAGATGTCCAGTACCAGCTTCTGCCATGGGGGGAGTGTCCTGCTTTCCAGCAGATGTGGAAAGATTTGGCTTTTACAGCTCCTGAGCCCAATTCCTTTATCTTCCTAGGATATCTCCAGCTACTCCTTTACTGCCTGAATTAAACAGAAGCAGGGATTGAACTGGGAGTATGCAGATTGTCTAATGTGCAGACAAAAAGCAGCAGATTGAGGAGAAAAACCCACATGCCTGTACACACACACACGTGTGGGCATGCACATTGAGCTGCTAAAAATAGTCAGCTTCCTTAGGCTGATATCAGTTACAGGCCGAAAAAAGTTACAATAAATAATTTAAGGGAAAATGTGACTGATAATTACAAGTTCAGGGAAGCATATTTTGCCTTTTCCCCAAAATGCATATGCACTACGTCTAGGGTAATGTCTGGGTGACCACTGACACAGCCAAACATTCAGAGGAAAGAAAAGGTTGTTTTAACAATAAGTAAAAAGGAGGAGTAAGGAATTGTAGGATATTGATAAAGGAATCAAAGGGACAGAGGGAAGAATTGTTCAGTGACTACCTCTGTGCTGCACTGGTAAAACAGCCCAGTGACAGAGTCTTACTGTGTGTTGAAAATTAAATACCCCCGCTCCACCAATACTTGTTGTGATCATTAGGCAGCAAGTGACTCACGCTAAATGGATAACTTGAACCCCAGGATTTTCACCAAGCTGCCCGAGGGCTCTTAGTATTGAATTTCATTATTTCCAGAGTGTCTGCGAGTTACAATTGGAGACTGTATCAATTCTAGCACAATAATAAACTGCTGATAAGTACATCAGTTCAAATGTACCAGATTAATAAAGACACTAATGTAGTCAATACCAATCAGCACCGGTTCATGGAAAGGAGATCCTGTCAAAGTAAACTTACCTTTTCCCTGTTGATAGGGACAACGGTGCTAATAGAGTTGGCACTTTATAAAGGTATCAGTAGCACAAGGTATTTTAAGCTGATTAAATCCACTTGGCATACATAAAATCTGTTAAGAAGTGGACATTTGATAGATCTCAAACTCTAATTGCAACAGGAGACAGCTCATTGAGCTCCTGTGCTTCTAGTTGTTTGGGTCTTATACTTCAACCTCTTTTACTGATATCCTGGAGAAAAAACTTGTTATTACTGTCTGCAAGTGATGGGAAATCTGGGAACTGCCAAAGAAAGAAGAGATTGGGGTAGTGGCACCCTGGGTTGGTTGCTGTGCTCGTTGCAGACAATCAATATTTAATATATATTGTACATCTGTCTTTTGAGCAATGAAGATTTTCTGTTCACATTTACTGTGCAGCACAGCGTCCCAGGAAGGAAAAATTTTGGAGAATACCTTGCAGGGGTTTAGAGGACAAATTGAAGAAGTATTGATAAACTGGAGGGAGTCACAGGACTGATGAAAGGATTGAAATGTATATCTGATTCGCACTGAGAGGCTTAAAGGGCCTTCAAGATGTATAGGAAAGCAAGGAAACAGCTAAGGGATGACTTGATTCTGGTAGGGCATCAAAAGATGGCAGAAGGGTATTCTGACATGGGCATAATGTGATTGGACATCAAAAAAATTGAGATGGACAAATTTTTATTAGAAACTGTATTTATTTGTTTATTTTTTCCAAGAATGAGAACTGTCAATCTCCAAAACCAATTTTAAGGTTTGCATTTGATTTTCCATCTATAGAATTATTTTTTAAATGACAGGTTTTCCTTTTTTTCCTAAATTATATATGTTTAAGTGATAAACCCAAGAATTATTTTCTCCAGGCCATACAATGAATAAACCTAACTAAAATGTAAATCTATTAGGTTTGTATTTGCCCAGGTTCCAGGAGATACCTAAGGGACCATGCAGTAACCTACTCTGCCTCTTAGACCTGGGATGGAAAGGCAGGATCAAAGCAATCACCTGATGGAAAATTCACAGCTAAATCAGTTCTTCTGCAGGTCAGTCTTTATCTGCCAGGTCACGGATGTTGTCTCCACTGTGTTTTGTCATTCTGCCTTTCAGGTTCTGCAGGATTTACCCAGATTCCACGGTGCGCCTGAACCCCTGGATGTGTTCATCCAAATGGAAGAATAGAGGAAATAAATCTGGAGTATTTCTGCCGTGTCCTCTAGTCTGGCTCTTCTGAGTCATCACTTAATGACATATTTAATCACATTAATGTTTTCCCTAGTCCTGGTGAGACTTACTTGTGTGCTTAACTTTATACTTTACCAGGTTGACCTACTATTTAATGTAAACCAGGTACAACCTGGGACTTTCTCCCTCTGAGCTCAGATAAATTTATCTGCTAATGCCTTAATGGTTACTGTGTCACACGCAAGAGCAGAACATGATAGCTGGATTTTTTTAATTAATTAGTTTGTCAAGCTTATTTTAAAAAGGAGAAACCTGAGCCGAAGTTTGCCTGTCAAGCAAAAAAATACTATGGCTAGGTAGATTTTCCAAAGCATGAAATTCAAGAGGAGTTAGGTTTCCTTTTGTGGCTTTGAAGAGCTCTCCTTCATGTCCAAGAACTTCTCCTTGGCTAAAATGCTCCAGGCACTTCCCCACAGCCATTCCTGGGATGTTTGGCTGTTTCCAGGAGGCCCCGTGACCAAAGGACTCCCGTGCTGCCAAAATGTCACGGTGCTTATTGCAGCATCCCAAATGTTCATCCCCATTTTTTTTCCTCCCATATTTAAAGACTCAGTCACAGAAATGCCTTTGGCTACACACTGGGAATCAGACCACAGCATGATGACTCTGACCTATTTTTCTGTCACAGCACATGTCTGCTTGACAGCACTGCCTCAAGAGCCCTGGAGTTTTCCAGCCAGCTGGGCTCGGAGCAAGGACAGTGGATACTTGACAGTGAACACTGAGAGTGGCCTTCCCAGCCTCTCCAGCCAGTCCCAAACAAGATTTCAATACCAGCTGCTGTGGTTTTAGTTAGATAAGCAGCATTTGTGTAGCTTGCATGTGATAACTTACATAAAACATCTTATTTTCTCATTCTCAGCAGTGATTCCAACCAAGCTGCTCTGCTGTGGGAGAAAAGGGAAATTCTCCACGTCACCAGAGTATCCCAGGAACCAAAGATGAGGGAGAACCTATTGCAATACCAGCTCAGATGTTTTTGGAGTGAAGTTCAGGTGAATAGTAGAAAAATTAGATGTTTATATTTACTGGTTAAAATTATTTTATTAAATAGGTGGCTCATTATGGGCAAATGATGCAAACAAGCTTGCATGAAAATGTTAAAGCAAAGTCTGGAAACATCTTAGGAGAGATTTATCATAGAATCATCTCTTGGTTTGCATTGGAAGGGACCTTAAAGATCATCTACTTCCAACCCCCTGCCATGGCAGGGACACCTTCCACTGCCCCAGGTTGCTCCAAACCCCGTCCAGCCTGGCTTTGGACACTTCCAGACATGGGGCAGCCACAGCTGCTCTGGGCACCCTGTGCCAGTGTCTCACCACCTCCACAGAGAAGAATTTATTCCAGAACGCCAATCTAAACCTATTTTCTTAGTTTTAATTTCTTCTACTACTGCTGCTGGGGAGGACTCTAATTTGCCTTCCAATCTCAATGAGCCTTTAAAGCCTCCTATTGTCCTTCTGAGAGGGCATTTTCAATGTCAATGCTTCTTAAAACATGAAAATTAACCTCCAAAACAACCCCGCAAGATGAATCCAGATGCTCCTCATGTAGCACATCCTCCCTGATGTGCTTCCATTTATGTTCCTTCTCCCTTTTTCCTAGCATGCTTTGCCCTTATGGAAATTGAAGTACAGAATCCAGCCTGGAAGCACAGGAGCCACATTTTGCCATCTTGCTTAAATTAAATCTCCAGTCCCTCCGCAGAGAGTCCAGCCAGCTTCAGTGAAGCCAGGTGATAACCAAGATATGCCCTCGAACTGGGAATTCCAGACCACCCTTCAAACATCACAGACTCAGGAGCACACCCCGTGTCCTAAGGAGTTTCCAGCCAGGACAGAGGAGCAGCAAGAAATGAGATGAAGTGCAGCAAAGGCTAATTCTTTCAGTGAACACTGATGTATCATGTATATTTTATTATTCCCGCTTTGTAGGATTCTCATAGGATTTCCTGGGAAAAAAAATTATGCAGCACATGAATATCCCGGGCTTGTCAGACTGCTGAAAATGTTCTGTGTGGATGGGCTGAGCACACAGAACATCTGTGGCTGGGGCAGCCTGAAATCCCAGGCAAGTGTCTGACATCCCAAACACACGGAGCCTTGATCTCTGCTCAGAGACACACAGGCTGGCTGAGAAAACCTGGGGAAATATTAACCTCCCCCATCCCTCGCTCCTTTTTATTTCCTTACTTTGAAGTTTAATAAGGAACCAAGACATCAGTTTTTAAGGATTGTTAGGGGGGAAGGGAGTTCATTGTGACTGGCCACAGCTCAAGGAAGGCTTTAGACACTAGGAGCCATATCTGATGTTTTGCCTAAATGTGATGCTAATTGAGCTGCCTATTTTCCTTTTAATATGGACTTTTCAGCCTTTAGGGGCCACCTTTAACTCCAGTCAGAGAGTTCAGCTGTGGCTACAGCACTAAACCGAGCAGAACCAGATTGACCCAGACCCTCCTGGCCCTAGAGATAAATACAAGAGCATGGCTCATATCTACAGTTACCTCCTCCCTGACCCTTCAGAGCATCCCACAGAGTGATCTTGCCTACGAGGTCACACTCCCTGGCCCTTGCAATGCCCTGAGCAGTGCCCAGATGGGAGCCTGAGCACGGGCCAAAAGCGATGCCAGGGAATGAGGAGTGTCTTGGTGTTCTTGGGAGGGTGTTTGATCTCGTGCCCAGGCTCTGGGGAGTTACCAGAGCATTCAGACCATCTACAACAAGCCTTACCCAAGTGCTGCCACCACCTCCCTCCACGAGGCCCGGGAGGAAGCAGGAACTAGCCTGGGGTAGCAGGAGCCCCGTCGATCTCTGCAGCGAAGGTGCCCCAGTGACGACACTTGTGGGCAGCCTGGCGGTGACCTGAGCTCATCTGTCATCAGCCTCTCCTGGTGAGGAGTCAGGGCAGTGCTATTGCCCTGTCCATACCTGGTGGAGATCACAAACCCATCCTACCCCTCTCTCCAGCTCCCTACCTCCCCTGGGTTCAGTCCTGCTCTGTTCTCCTCTGCAGATTCATCTGGGGGTGCACATCAGTGACTTTGCCCTGCCACGATGATGGAAACATTCTGCCTTGAGGCTCAGCCTACTGTTTCTTCATGGTGTTTTCTAGTGAGAATATTTATTAATATGACACCACTGCCTCTATTGTATTCTGGAGTGGGGAGATGGATGTTGTGTTTTCGTTTTCAGTTAGACATGAAGACTCAGCATGAAAAGCTTCAGACTTTTCATCTCTAATGCCAGAGGAGCACAGAGGGGTGTTTTTCAGAACCAAGCTGGCTAGGAAGCCTTGGGAATACATGAAGCTGTTTCAATACTTAGTCAAGCAACTTTAAGATAATAAAGGGAATTTCTTCACCAGACCTTTAACTATGTTTTCCGTCTGATGACTAAGAAAATGGAACCCTTTATTTTAGATTTTAAATTTTGATTTCTTAAGGGCTCTGTCTAGTAGGATGTGCAATGTAGAAATAACTTGCATGGCTTCTAATGATACCAGTGTTTTATGTTAGGTTTTATTTTCTTTCTCAAAATAGGGGTTCAACCTGCAGCTGTAGCCCCATTTATCCTGCCTGTTTGCACCCTGCAGCAGCAGCAGAGTGTGCTTCTTGATGCGTTAACATGGTACTGGCAATATGGATATCTGTGCTCTTATGCTCTTTATTTTTTGTGCTTCACAAGATCTTGGGAACTTTATGTTTTATCAATGATTTTTTTGGCCTTTCTGAATGTGGATGCAAGCTCCTTAACCTACCAGGGAGTCATCTGCAGATTCAAAAACCAGAAGGCAAGAGCAGAACTTAAAAAGTTGAAGATTTTCCATGAAATCCTTGTCAAGGATTCTCAAGTCAATCTTTTCCTTTCAGGGGGGCTCATGAGGCTGAGATCTGACACAATCACAGGTAGATTTCAGTGAAGAAGGTATAAGGCATAAACTGAGTACCTGCAAAGGAATGATCTGCTCCCAGTTCTCCCAGCCTCACTGCTGAGGGACAGAAAAACTCAGTTCTGGCTCATTATGGACTTGATGGTATCTACCCTGTAAGTTATTAAACCCATTTTGTTCATTTTGCAACACATCAATTTTATGGCTGAGGTTGAAGTATTTACTTGTCCTTGGGGTTTGCAGTTGTTGAGATACAGGATGGAAAAGCAGCCTGTATGTAAAATGTGGCTGAACTCTGCTATCCATTCAACAGAGAGTCAATAGTTCAGGAGTTAATTCATGAGAAGAAGGGAATAAAAACACACCAAGGTCAGGATCTCATGACCCACAGGCTGTCTACAGCTCCATCTGAGAGACCTTGTAATAGATAGGTATGTGGCTTGGAAAATGCATAATATTGTGGTTAAGCGAGGCATTTCACAAGTTTTGTAACATCACACTCCTGGCAAACCTTCTTGAGTGCATATCATATTCAGATCAGAGCTCTCTGTGGGATGAGAAACGTTAGGGTGATGAAGGTTCTAAATCTCATGACACACAAATTGATACACCAGAAAAATATTTACAAGACAGTGAGTGTCCCATAAACTCCTGCCAATGATTTTTCTCTTCAGGAGCTGTGCTGATTCACTCCAGAGCTCTGGTCCTCTCTGTACCATATCCCAGGAGCCAGGGAGTGCCAAGCCCAGGTAGTTTCTCCCAGTTGCCCACTTGCTGCTCCTCCTCACAGCGCCATGAGACCTGTGTAGTGTCAGCACTGACAGCAAATTTCCTGCCTTTCCCTCAGCTCATCGCTGGTGTGGTGCAGGTAAGGTTCAGGTTTCCAGGTCCACAGTTCTCAAAGTGCAACAGGCCCATCTCCAAGCAGGATTTCAAGGCATGCTCCTTCCCACCTTGCCTTTCAAACACCAAACTGCCCCAGCCCAGGGGAGAAGACTGTAGAGAGCAACCACCTCTGCAGTGAAACATGGACCTGGTGAGGCAGGAGAGTAGAGCTGAGCTCAGCTGGGCTCATGGGTTTTGTGCTTCCTGCCTGTCTAGCTGGCCCTTAGCCTGGAGGCCTTGGGATTCCAGGCACCAGCCTTGCCCATCACTTGCAAGCTGGAAGGGGATGGAAATGTTCTAAGAGCTGGAACACCTTTGTAGTATGGACAGTGGGTTTGATCCCTAAAGGCTGCCGTGGTGGCACCCAAGGGGTTGATGGCACGGTCGCACTTGGCCAGACAATCTCTGCCATCTCTGACCTGGATCCACTCTCCTAGCTGACCTCAGGAGATGACCTAGCTTGAAAAAAGAAAGGGAAGGGAATGGAAGACTGGGTTTCCAAAATCTGGGAATGAGATTTGAATGAGAAAGGATCAGGGGCTGCCATGGCAGGGGAGGTGTCAGGGAGAAGGGAGGACGGAAAGGAGGGCTGCTGTCAGCCACCTCTGCCTCAAGCACTTGTTTCACGATTCCTGAGGCTGCCACCAGTATCGTGTGTGAACTGGGGGAAAATCACTGACTTTCTGTTCCTCATGTGCAGGATGAGGCTTTTTAACTTCCCTTCAGACCTGTCCTGTTTGTTTGCAGCGTGGGACAGATGTGGCAGAGAGTGTCTCTTGCTGCATGCAAGTGCACAGCTCCCAGCACCACAAACTCCCTTAGGGGCCTTGAGCTGTTGCTGGAGAATTAATTCAGAGGAAGGTTTGCACCCCAGCCCTCAATGCAGCCTGTGCCCATGGAGGGCCTCTCCTCTTCCACATGCAGGTTTTTCTTGCAGCAATTTGAAAAGCAAGGGGTAGGAGGAGGGAGGGAGCATTAATAGAACAAATGCTCCAAAAGCTGTTCCAAAAACATTTCCATCTTCCGGCAGAATAGCAGCTGTGGCATGTCCTACGCTGTGTTCGGCGTAATGGTCACCAGCTGTGAGGAACTGCCTTTTTATTGACCAGAGCATTTCCTTGGGGCTGCAATGGATACCAAACACCTCCAGCTCCAAGTTTTGCAGGTGCCCGGAGCTGGCGGTCCCTTCCTTGTGCTATGCCAAGGAACTCCTGGGGCTGAATTTCCCCCGTGCCACTCCTCTGCCCACGCTGCCCTTCAGCCTCCATGCAGCAACAATCTCGCTCAGGACGGGAGAGCTGGGCTGAGCTCTCCTTGCCCAATGCTCCCCGAAGCCAAATGCACACCAAACCTAAAGTCACAGTAATTAAAGGAGATTTAATGAGGTAATACCCAAGATAAATCATATGGCAATAATAATTTAAAAATAATAAAAGCTAGAGCTTTTATTTCAGGAAGATCTTTTGAGGAGGGGGGCTGGATATAATCTTTTTGAGTGCTCTATTATAGGTTCTGAGTTATAAATAAATCCATATTTTAACATCTGGGATTCATAACATCTTGCTGACAGTCAAATCTCATAAAAGATGTGGTGACTTCTACAGATGTGGGAAACCTCATTCAATGAGCTTCGTAACAAAGGAAATCTATTTCTTTTTCATTATTTACAGTTAAATCTGTGTCTCTCTGGCTCCAGAGAGGGAGCAAAGCTGTGGGGTCACCTGTTCTTAAATGCACCCTTGCTAGGAAACTCAAGAGCAACAGCATTGCCTGAAAGTCGGGGGTGAAACCAGCACTCTGTGCATCGTGGGCTGCCTGCAAAGCCCAGGATTTTGATCCCTCCCTGATGCTCCAGGCTGGGTGCTCATGCAAAAACAAGCAGTCTCTGCGAAGCTGGCAAATGGTGGGGGATGAGAAGGTAAGCACTGCCTGGGCATCAAAGACAGGAAGATTGGCATGAATCCCTTCAGCCTCAGCTTGGGATTTTAACAAAGTGAAACAGGAGAAAGGTAAAAGAAAGGAAGAGAAAAGGCAGGACACCCCATCTCCCCATCTCCAAACTCTCATGAGCAACTGACTCCTCAGTGAGAATGTAACTAATCAAGGCTACAGCTCCAACACTTTAAAATTTGCTACAATTCCAAAGGAAGGAGGGGAAAATATTGAAGTGTTTTCCAGCAAAACTTAGTAACAGCAACCATATCCCCACAAACTACAACCAACACTTGCATTGGCACAAGCATTACAGCAAACTGGAATCTCCTTTCTACTGGGTAAACCCAAAGTAAGTAAACAGTTTATTATGGTCACGTTTAATTTGGGCTTATAAAAAGCTAGAGCACTGCAGCCTATGTTTAATGCATTTGTGGTGGTGGGGATTTGTTCTTCTCCCTCCCCAAATAGCTCACTATTGATTTTCCTCTTAACAAGTGCACTTGTTCTGACAGTCCATCTCACTCTCCGTGTTCAGACTAAGAGGTTGTAATCTCCGTGTCGGTGATACCTGAATCCCCTGGCCACGGGCATGTTATGTTTTCACTAAAATAGGATTATGACCTATTAATCAATAAAGATGAAGTGGGTTAGCTGAGCTGCGACAAAGATGTGATTATTTTGCTCAGTCCTGGAGAAGCAGGCATGAAAGAAAACAGCACTTCAGCAGCCTCATCCTGGGTTTTTTGTGTGTCCAACAGAAATGAGTGGTGTAAAAAAAAAAAAGTCACATGAAAAGCTGCTGTTTGTCTTTGAGTGATCAATCTGCTCTTTCGCCAGGATCCTCACAGGAGGAGATGCTCCCCTGCTCTTCTCGGTGCCAAATCTCAAAGTACTTTATAGCAGAGGATAGAAATCTCTGTATTTGACAGAGGGGGAAACTGAGGCAGGCAAAGGTGGTGGGATTTGTTGGTGAGCCCGTAGGAAATGGGAGCCAGGGCTGGATAACAGAAAATAGGCTTTGTGTGTTTAGTGAGTCCAGCCCAGCTGGCTGCATTGTGTGACTTGCACTAAGGGGCTGGCAGGACTCTAGAGCTGAGCTAAAGCACTGGAACTATGAACTTCCAAGCTTTCAAATATTTGGATAGCCTATAAAAATAATTTTAAGCTCCTAATCCCTCCCTGTCAAATGGTATAATTTTTTTCCCCTTCTTTTTGGTTTCAACCTTCCTTCTCTTTTGGTTTTGCTAAAGCAGCCTCAGCTCTGACATCATCTGAGAATTTCATTTAACAAAATGTTTTGAACAATTTGTGCTGGTTCTGCCGACTTTGCCAATGGAAACATCCCCTGCAGCAAGTGATTTTAAACCTTGAATATGATATTTTTTTTCCTCTTGTAGTTACATTCAGAGCAATACCGTTCCCTTGACTTCTGGCCAAATGACCCAGAGGAAAGGGTCGCTCTGGGATGTGAGGAGAACATGGTTTGCACAACCTGGGAGAGCCCATCTGATGACAGGCAGCTTCCACCCACATCCCTGCTTCCACTCAGTCCTCTTGGGTGGGTAAGAGGAGGACAAGGATGGGCTGAGGTAATATTTGGGCGTTTTTGGGGCTGCATCACAAGGTGATGGTGAGATTCACGGCTGGTAAAAGGAGAGGGCACAGCTGGGAATGAAAGCGGACACCAAACCACACTGTACCTACCGGAATTATGTTTCATTATTATGGCAGTGTGTGGCAGCGCACGTTCTGCCAAACCAGTGCTGCTCCAGAAATCAATGTTCTTGTATTGGGTTCTCCTTCACCCTCTTCTCAATGGTCATGGAAGTCAGAACCAAATCACGTCCTGGAACCAAACAAGGCAGCAATGCAGGGTCCCATTTAACACTCAACAGCCTTCAGATACCGCAAACAAGCGAAACAACCCAATGTGGCCCTGAGATATCCCTGATGCACAACTGCCAGACGTCCTCCTTGCTGTGATGCACAAATATTTCATGCTCGAGGTTGCCTTTAGGAATTGGGAATGTACTTAGCAGATCCTTGACCCTCCACAACATGTCTCTGACCTACCAAACCCAAAAGGCATACATTAAAATCCTGGCACTAAAAGATCAGGACTGGGAGAATTAAGTTATGGGTTATTTCCAGAGAAAATGCTCCTTGAGTCCTTCTGCACCCCAGAACAACCCCATGTTGCTCTTAACAGCAAAAGAGACTCCAAAAGGGGAGATGTGGGAGCTTTTATGGCACCATTGTGGCTCTAGTGATATTATTTGAAGCAAATGCAAACACAGGCTTATAATAAGAGGGTGTAATATATAGTAAGTGCAAATGACTCATTCACTGAGATTTTCCAGGATTAGACAGCAGCAGAAGGACAACAGCTGTGTAAAATGGACTTTAAAAAATAATCTGCTAATAAGATTTTAATAAACCTGTTAGTAAATTATAACGCTTGACTTCAAGAACTATTTCTCCCCTGCAGTGTTTCTCTGTGGAGCTGAAGCTGTAGTGTTCTCCAAGTGTGCATGATACAACGTCAGCTGCACCCCAAACAGGGCAGGGAGTCCTCGAGTCCATGCATGAACACAAAATCACACCTGTGGGGAGAAGCTGAGCACCGAAAGGCTACTTCAGGCCTCCTGCAACATTAACTTTCTGAACTAAACTCAACCTCAGTTTTTATACTATTCTTGCCACCTTTACTTTCTGTTGACCTTAGCAGATTAATTTCAAAAATAAAAAGTGTTTTATGAAACAAAAAGCCTGCTCTTTTCATTGCTCTCCAGATTGCACGCAGTCAGTGCTGGCTTACCAAAGCCTTCCCCTAAATCCCATGTCTGGACACGCATGTGCACATTGCCCATGCAGGGAAACTGCCCCAGTTTTGGTCCTTTTCTCAGCAAACTGTCTCCTGGGGTCACATCATTATACAGCAATCTCCGCTTTTGCTTAGAGGAGAGAACTCGTTTTTGCAGCTGCCACAGTTTAGGAGAAAATCCTGTATGTGCAAATGTTTAGGAACTCAAAAACCAGAATGGAAACCAAACGGACTCAGGTTTATTTCCCTTCCTTAATCCTCTCTGAATTTCAGCATGGTTGAGTTTAGGCTGGACTGGCCAAGCTGCTCCTATTTCCTATGAGTTTGTGGGTATTTCAGCCTCAACAGAACAGTGTTCATTTCCATTTCTCCCTCTGTCTCTTGTTAAGTGAGGTGTCAATAACCTGTTATCCTGTTGGCTTACAGAGGTTTCTACCCACCACGGATGTCACCACAATGGACACATTATGTTAATAAGTGTATCTGTAAGTGTGTGTACTGTAACTTACGTCTTCATTTTTTCTCTTTTGGGGGAAGTTAAGGGGCAGAAGCATAAATGCAGCTCCTCAGTTTTACAGGATGATTGGGAAAGATAAACCTTCATGTGGGGTGAGATGCATCAAACCCCAAATCATCCATCCTGCTGCACCGGGGGCAGGTTATGCTGTGGCAGTGTCCGGCTCCCTAAGACCTTTGCAGGGTTAATGGGGCACTGTACGAACCAGAAGGTTTTGTCCTCCAGGACTGTGAGCACTGCAGATTTAGGGCATGCTCACAGCCCTGACAGAGTGTCCCAAAAAGCAAAATGTCCCTTCATGCAAAGGCACAAAGCCAGCTCAGCCCAGCACTGCCTGCCAGACGAGACCTGAGTGGCACTGCCACCACCACCACGATGTTTGCCACCCCTTTTGTGGGTTTTAATTTATAGCAGGGGGTGTAATGGCTCAGATAGAGCAGCCCCAGCAAGGCAGGAGGTTTCCCTGTGCCCCAATTTCTGTCCTTTGCACCCCACATGAGGTCGGGGGGGTGCTGAGATGGTGGGGCCACAGCCCCACTCCAGGGTGGAGCACAGCCCCATTCCACGCTGGCTCTGCAGCAGGAATCACCTCCTGCAGACTCAGCAGCAGCAGCAGCAGCTGAGGGCTGTGTAATCTTTCAGAGCACAGCAGCCACTGCTCTGTGAAGAGGAGCCAGAGCTGAACAGCATCTCGAGGTAAGTGCAGCGTGCCAGGGGGCCAGAGTTCGCAGGGAAGCTGGAGAGGAAAAGCCCAGATCAGTCACAAATTACTTAAGCAAAACTGATGCAAGTGGCTCCTGGCTGCAGATGGGAGGAGAGGTGGATGCTCCCAGGTCCTCTGAAGTCAGGCCTCCAGGGTTTGAAGGTCATCCCTCTTGTCTGGCAATGAAATTACCAAAGGCTCAATATTTTGCCATAAACTATTCAGGGGGGTTTTTCCCTTGCAGCTTCCACCTCACAGGTGGTGCTTGTCCTGCCTGAGTACCTGTGTTCAAGAGGTGCCTGCAGTCAGGGTTTAGGATTCCTACAGAAACCCCTGAGCTCCTGGGGGTAATCCAGAGTCCCTGTTTCTGAGGTTTTCCCCTGCACTGATATCAGAGCAGCTTGGCAATAGCTGGTTTAGGATCAGCCTCAAAACCTTGGGCCTGTGCCCACCCTTATACCTCAGTTTCCCACTGGTAAAAGTGGGGGTAAGAGCCAGGATCTTGTCCCAGGGAACAATTACTGGGAACACCAAGACCCCTGGACATGGCAGCTTTGTAGCAGATGAGAATTTGGCTCAGAAGTCCCAACATCGACCACAAGGACTTTGGGAGCATGACCTGCCACCAAGCCCACATAGAACATGCCAAGACAAATAATAATTAGCTCTCTGTACTTAATTCCAAACAGCTGACCTTTTCAGAGCAAGTTTTTCATGCCACCAGGATCTGACTCTAAAACTGAGTGACCCTGGGCATCCTGCAAGTGTCAGAAGGATGATGACAGCTCAAGATAAAAGCAGCACACAAATGTGGGCATGGTGCCCTTTTGGTTGCTTCCAGTTTTAAATAAGCAACATCACCTAGAGCTCTGGAACTGAGGAAAAAGCACTGAAGCATCACCTGTATCCACGGCAGCCACCAAATGCTGCTCCAGCTCTTGGTGATGCAGAAGAAGCTTTTTTTTTGCTGGGAGATTTGCTGTGAGTTCTGTCCATCAAGTAAAATACAAAGAGATGCACACACACCCACCTGTATATATAATTTTCACATGGATTTTACTGCTGTTTCAGTCCAGCTCAAGCATCATAAGAGCTACTCAGGGGAAGCAGTGCCATTGCCTCTTTGTTAGAGGAGATAGCTGAGCTTTAGTCATACTCTTATTTTTAATGGATTTAGATCTTGACTTCTCTGCTCTGAAATTCTTTTCTCTTAAGGAGCCACTGCAACCCTGTCCTGTGCTGGAGGCTCCACACCAGCACTCATGGGAGCAGGTGTGCAGCACCCCAGATGTTCCCATTCACAGTCCAGCCCATTTGCTCCAACTTTGCATCAAAATAGGATCATGCTGAGATCCCGGATTCAACTCATCAGCCTTTGCTGGAGGCAGGGGGGTAGTAACCTTTTCAGACAGCTCAGGTATTTCCTCCAGAGCTCGTCTGTCACATCACTGCAAATACACCTGCTCTGGAGGGTTTTTCTGGTTAAGAATGGGGTGTGATGAAGGTTTAGGGTTCCTCTAGCAAAGGAGGGCAGGGGCTGGGGGGAAGCCTGCAGGCAAAAGCCGCATAAAGTGAGACTGGAGCTGTGATGTTGCCACTGTAAGTCACCAAAGTGACAAGGCAGGGGCTTACCCAAGTTCACAGAGAGACACTGGCAAGGGTAGGAAACAAATCCCCAGTGGTGTCTGGACAACCCCATCACCCTACACAGCTCGGGATCTAGAGCAGCTTCAGTGCCAAGTGACAAACAGACAACAAAAATCGCTTTTTCTCTCCAAGTGCTGTCACCAGCCAGCCCAGCAGAAGTTAAATAACCCTCTTGCCCAGTCTCCCTCATAGCTTATGATAAAGAGCCTTTTGTTGCAATTTAATTTGCAAACTTTCTCTTCTCTGCCATTCTCATGTGCCACGGTTCCGGAGACTCATATAAGTATTTTTACAAGAAACACTTTCAGGCAAATAAGTCTGGGAAGGTTTATAATTTCTATTACCTCATGGTGACTCCATTGATAGACAGCAGCACACCTTGGGAGAATTAGAGAGTATAAAGTAATGGAGGTTTTTGTCCTCTCAAGACAGAGCTGCGAGTGCTGCCTGGCTCACGGCCAACACCACCAATTACCAATCTGGAGCAGGAGACAGGTCCTAGCGCTGAAAAATTGCATTTTTCCAACAGGCCTGCTAACGATGGAGCTGTGCTGTGAGCTACCATTTCCTCCTGGGCCTGTTAGGCATCCAGGACTGTGCAGCTTTTTGGGCCACCTCAACATTTAGGGACAGTTGTTATCCTTTGTGGGGGAAAAGGATAGAGTTTGTGTTGCTTCCTCTTGCCTTTGCTGCCACTCACAACTCTTCCCTGGCTTATTTTTACAGAAGCCCTTTCTGCCAGGAGACAGAACAGCTGAGCATAAAGAAGCAATTTCGGAGGCACTGTCATTGGCAATTATGCTCGAAAGCCAGAGGTTTAATTATTGTGAGAGAGCGATACCCTTGAAAGAGAAATTGCAGCGATCCCATCACTTGAGATGTCTCCGCGCTGAAACCAACGACTCACGAAATGTCAAGGAGCGAAAAACGCAGCACTCCTGTGCTTCCCACCTCCAAACCCTGGTGTGAGGCTTTCTGATGGCACCAAAGTTAACTCTGAGTTGGGTTAATTGAGGACACAGGTGCCCCACTTGATTCCAGCTGTCTGCATAACGTGGAGTTTTGTCAGACTTATTTTCTTTGCCCGCTAACCATCGCTGGCGAGCGGCTGAAGCGGCGCGGCGCTTTCACGATTCCCATTTCATGCCTGCATTTTAAATTAACACTTGTTCACTCAGGGTGACGATTTTTGCGTGTTTGTTGGGAATTTAACAATTATACCAGTGCTCACCAGCAAACAGGTCACATTCTGCATCTCTCTCAAGCTGACAGGGTGCCTGTAGATGCAGGAGATCACCGAATTACCCTGTCCCGATCTCTACCAAGGACTGACAGCATGAAGGGAGCATATTCCGGTAAATGCATAAATAATCACCCAGCAGGTCTAAAACAGCACAGGGCTTTAAATCCTACAGATGTGACCGTCTTAGAGCATCAGTTCAAAGCAGGAGCAACTTTGCAGAAGATGGTGGAGTTGTGTTGGTGTAAAATCAATGAGGACCAGGGTCAGGAGGCAAGCTGGGGACACAGGGGTGATGCTGAATATCTGACTTCTCAGGTTGGGTTGGTTTAGCCGTGATTTCTTTTCCCATGTCCCCATGTCGTCACTCTGAGATGGGCTGTTATGGTACCCAGCAACACAAGCACAGCCAGATACAGCTGATAAGCTTTGTTAGAACTGAAGCGGAGATGTGACACAAAACTAGGAAAAAAAAATCCTGTCTCCAAGTCCAGATACTCCTGGTTCATCCATCCTTAAGCATCGAGAGGCTTTTAACCCCAGGAAAAGCACTTCTCCCACTGCAGGGCAAGCACAAAACTGGCAGCGAGGAGCTTGACATCCTGAGCTCGTCCAACTCACACCTCTTATCTCACTGCTCGTGTATCACGCCGAATCCTCCCCCGGTGCTTTCCCGCTGGGCTCCTCGCTCCCTGCGCTCGCTCTGCGGCCGCTGCTCCGTGCCAGGGCACTTATCCCTGCCGCGGCCGGCCGGCAGGGAATTTCCTCCCGCCGGAGCAGCGCTCCCGTGGCTCACAGCCAGGGAAACCAGCTCCAGGCCGCTGCTGCCAGCAGCCCTTGCCAAAGCAGAGAGGGCTTTCCTGGGCGCAGGGGCTGCGAGCTGCTCAGGCTTCACAGGGAAAGGAGGATGATCCTCGAGAGGTGAAAAAAACACGTTAAAATCCTCACCAATCTGCCTCAGGGTAAAGAGAAACTGATTTTTATTTTTTTTTTCGCTCTCCTTCTCATGAATTAAATTGTTGGAGGAATAAAACAACGAAATACACATTGAGTCAAACTGAGATATTTCTTTTACCCTATTTCTTTCAACATAGGAAAATATCTTAGATCTTATTTATCCTCCTTCGTAAGCTCCCACTTATTGAGATAATAGCACTTCTAGATTGATTAAAAAAAAATTTAAAAATGCCACTTGAAAAATAAGCTTTGTTTCAACTCCCTCTTTTTCACACACACACAGCACTATGGGCAGTGTGGAGGCAGAATTGTTCATCACCTGGCTGAATTGCAAAATAATTTCTGCCCTGTGTGGGACTCGTATCTCGTAGTGGCTTTACTTTCATTAAAACTATTAGATGCAAAAGAGAAAATGGGTAACCTGGTGGTTGCTGGCAGCCCTTCCGGCTGTTTTCCAGGATATGCCTTCTCCCCATACCCTGGGTTTCATGCCAAACTCAGCTCGGGGAGAGAAGCAAGTGACCCCCCCCTTCATCCCACAGACACCGTGTAGAGACAAGTGATATTACACCCTGATCTAATCCCAAGGAAGCTCTCTGGATCCCCAGGGGCTGTGTGGTGACACTTCCCTGGCACCGGGACCCGCTCTGGGCTGAGCCCAGGCCGACCGCGGGGTTGGGCGGCGGGTGCGGCCTGTGAGGCGGAGGAAGCGAGGAGCTAGGGTACAACCTGAACTTGGCCACCCTCGACCCAAACCCCGAAGAGGAAAGCCTGCATGCACGACACCTTCCTGTTAGGAAATATTAATCACGGCCGTGTCCAAACATGGTAAGTGAAACCTCAGGGAAACCGCTCCTTTGGCCATCGAGGGCTGCACGCTGGTATATTCAGGAAGGCCCCGGTGCCTCAAGGACAGGACCCACCCTTCATCAGGGCACCACCTCGGATTATGGATTGCCTCCGCGGCATTGGAAGCAAAATCTCAGCTCATCCCTCCATGCCTCTGTACCCAGCTGCGGTTTCATGGGCTCAGGAGAGAGCCATGGGGTGAGCCAGGTAAAGGGGTGAAGCACCTGGGGAGGAGAATCAATCAGGAGGAAAATCAGCTTGAGGATATTCTCAGCTCACCCTCGCCCTTGCAGTGGTGTTCTTGGGGTGACCAGTAGGGATGTCATGCCCACAGGAATCACTGACACACACACCGGGGCAAGACCAGAAGTGAAAATCCTGATGGCACCACTTCCTGTGAGACACCTGTATTTTAAAAAAACTAAAAAAAAAAAACCAAAAAAAACCCAAACACAACAAAACAAAAACCTAAAAAAACCAAACTAAAAAACCCCACAAAAAACCTAAAAAAATAACCCCAAAACCAAAAACTAAAAAAAAAACCCCAACCTTAAAAAAAAAAAAAAAAAA
>VXBU01016618.1:992561-1006528 GCA_013400315.1 Bombycilla garrulus
ACCTCTCCCCCCGGCATCCTCAAAAGTGTCTGTCTCCTCCGAGTTACATAATGCCGCTGTAGGAAGAGGCTGACACACAGGGACAGCCCTTTCCTAAAGCAGCTCAGCCTTACTAACGCCGGGAATGCCAACGCCTGGGTGGGATGGATGGAGAGAAAACCCTCACGGCCGTTTACAAACCTCGGAGTCACAGAATGAGGGAATCCTTAAGCCTGGAAAAGCCCTCTAAAGATCCCCGCTTATAACCCTTAACCCAGCACTGCCAGGTTAAGTCTTGCCATTTGTTACCAGGAATTGTTCACCGGTTACTATATTATTTTATTATTTTATTTTCTCATGGAAATTATTTTAGTTTTCCTCTGCTGAGCGGTTTGCAGATATAGCCGTCAAGGTGTGTGTGTGGGGTGGGGGGCGGGGTTATTTTCAGGATGGTTTGGCTTGTTCTCCTCCCGGAGAGACTCCGCAGCTCCCGGCAAAGGCTTTAATAATTCAGCGCAGGAAATGCGTGCGTATATATAGCAGGGAAGGTAACGCACAGCGTGTACCTACAGGAGGACAAATATGGAAACCTGGTGTGAATTATTCATGAGGTGTGATCAAATAGAGGATTTTCCTAGACAAAGCACACTTCGCTGTTTTCCTATTTGTTACAGCACAGTCTAAGCCGAGCACATCCGAACCTCCTTTCATTTTGGGCTGTGTCAGATAACCTTTAATGTATTTGCTGAAATTTCTTATTTACCTTTTGAAGCTATCAGCAAGAAGTAAGGGTTTGGTAGAAAAATCTGACAAGCCTTTTTCTTTTTTTGTTTTGTTCCTTTGTGGCCTTCCAAAAATTAGGAGCTGGAGTAAACACTTCTGCTGCTCTTTCCGGGGAAGGTGTTTTGCTTGTTCAGTCTCTGACAGGAGCATAAACTCGTGGTGCTAGGGACTGATTCATTCTCCCACTCCACAGCACGACGTACTTTGGGTTTTGCTGTTGCATAGTAGGCAGAGGCTATTTTTAACCAGAGCAAGGTTATGAAACCTTAGACCCAGCTGGGTGAAAATAATCTGGTCTGAACTGGAAAGCACAGCTTTATGTGGCTGGGAACACGCGTGGGACTGTCCCCTGGAGGGTCCTGATGGGATCATCCCGCTCCCCTTGGCTCCAGTCAGCCCCGAAATTGGGAAGTGTTGTCATCGGGAGGGTGTCACGGCGGCACGGGGGAAACCACTTAAGTAAATATGCAAAGAATTAAAATAGTTAAATGATCGAGTCATGAACCAGTGCTGATAGTGTGGCGATTATTAAACAACTCAGAGGTGTTAGTGGGATCACAGCAGCTGTAAGACATCAGATTTCGGGGATAGCTGAGCGGGAAGCTAAGCTCCGCAGCACTTTTTGGTGATTCTCACACCGAGATCTCCTTGCCTACAACAAACGGCGGCGTGCGAACAAACAGCAACTCCAGCGACTCCCCAGCGCTGTTCCACGAGCTGCCTTCGGAGCCGTACCTGGCTAAAATATGCGGTGGTGTTTTTTAAACTAATATTTACTCCTGCTAGACCTGCACAGCCACTGTGGCTCTGGGGGAGGGAGCTGGAGCCGCTCTGACTCACGGCTCAGCACGGTCCTGAACTTGCTCCCGGCACCCGAGCCCTCGTCACGGTGTGCTGGGAAGAGTCCACCTTGGTGTGCTGGAATAAGTCCACTTTGTCTTCTTGGGCTGCAAGCAGATGGCTGAGCTTTAAAGTCAGCAAACCAGCTCAAAAAGTCACTGGAAAAACAAATACTTTTAGTGTACTGTGCTGAGTTTTGGGGGATCAGAGGGATTATTGTTTTCTTGGTGTTCCCCAAATCGCTTGACAAAAGAAACTATCCTTTCAATAACTCATGCACAGATATGGGATCCTTCAGATCTCTAAGAGGCTCCATTGACAGAACCCCCAAGATCTGAAATATTCTTGTTCCTGGGTGTTCTCCTGCAATACCATGGGAATTGTGGCACAAGCAAAGGCAGCTGCTGGACTCGCCGTGAGGAGTTTCCTTTGCTTTGCTTGCACTGCTGCGATCGCCTGACGCTTCAAAGCATATCTACAGCCCCAAAATACAACACTGAAACATCTCCTCGTAATTCTGCCCAAAGCCACGGTGCCTCTCTGTGCAGCCTCCTGGAGGCTGGACACTGGTAGGGGGTTTTAGTTGCCTTCCTCTCTGCACTTGGCTAAACAAATGCCAAAACTTCTTAAATCTAAATTACTCGAAATATTTACTGTTGAGACGTCGTCCAAGAGGAGGATAGTTAAAACATTAATTCCTTGCATTCCAGTGTATTAGGGCTTTACCCTGCAACTTGCTGGGTGCCAGAAATGGGACTTTGCAGATTGGATTCCCTTCCCCCCAGCGACACTGCTCCCCCCTATTCCCCCCACCCAAACTCTAATGCTTAAAAAAAAAAAGAAAAAAGGAGGGAGAGAGAAAGAAAGGAATGCACATCTGGGCTAAATATTTGTTAGAAAGTATTCCCAGGATAGTGGGAGTTCTGGTGCCAGAGAGGAATTCCTGCGGGTTTGATCCATTGCATTATGTACTTGTTCCAAAAGCTGTTTTCAGTAAAATAGATGAGTAAGAAGTCTTAGCCAAGAACAGAATGTCTTTTTTGGCAACTGAAAGGGAGATAGGATTATTTTATTTCAGGTTATGTAAAAAAAAAAAAAAAAGAAAAAAAAAAAGAAAAAAGAGAGAGAGAAAGAGAAGGTGGTAAAATCCTACTCTTGGTTGTGCCTGCAGTGATTTGCAATGGCAAACTCAGATATAGAATTTTTTTTTCCATGCTGCTGTGGACATTTTTGCACTTGCTTGTAAGCTGTGAGTTTAAGGTTCCTTGCAAAATTGCTGCAATTAAAATATCCTCATCATGTCTGAATGGGCCTCTAGGCTTTTCTGGCTGAGTAACCAGTGGCCTCGGTGACATGGCTTTAAAGGCAGCATCCAAATTGCTGGTGTGAATTCTGTCTCCACATGCCAGGGCAAGGAGGGGAGCAGAGGATCATCCTGGCTTTGACAATAAAATGCCCATCTGAAGGATTTTTTGGGATAGGGTAGAAGCAGACACTGATGGGTGCAGCTCCACTGCATCGAAGGATTTGAAAACTTCACTTGGAAAACCTCATGACCACAAATCAGCAATGAGGGGGAAGGTGTAACAGGAGAAAATTACTATATTTTGGCTGGGGGACAGCAGGTTCACTAGCTTTTTCCCATTAGCTGGGAATCCTGTTTGCACAACACCTCCTTTGCGTTAACAAAACAATAGGTGTCTTGAAGAAGACAGCGTGCCAAAAGTGGTTTTTTTTCCCTATCCATTTGGCTCATTCTCATAGATGGGGAGCTGCACACACCTCCCTTCGTCCTGCTGGCTGCTGATAGTATTTAAAAAATAAATAAGTAGAATTGCACCATCTTATGCACAGCTTGCCTTGGCTCCGGCTTGTTGTTTGTGTTAGCTGGGTTTGCTGGCTGGAGGAGAGCGCTCCGCTTTCCCTGTGGGGTTGGTCTGGGGGGATGTGGTGCAGCCCCTGATGGGCTGTTGGGTTGGCAGGTGACCTGAGCATCAGGGCTGCTGCATCTTTGATCCAGGGAGTTATCCCTGTCTCAGCAGCTTGGCCTTGGCTGCTCCAGCACCCTCCCTTGTCTCCCACGGGACTTGGATGTGTCAGGACCGCATCTCTGAGGGTGTTTGCTGTTGGACACGTGTCCTACAGGCGTTTTAGGGAGCTGGTTCCTCCCACCCTTGGCTACAGTGGCATCCCTCACTGTTATCTCTCAGTGTCCTTTAGAGAATTCCGTCTGCAGCAGGAACTGATGCTCTTCCAAGCCACATGTGGGTTTTTTGGTTTTTTTTTTTAATGAAGTTTTTGCCTGTTCCAGGTGGACAGTGGGTTTGGCAAACCTCTGGCTGCAGCCCAGGCTTTGATTTGGATCCCTGCCATGGATTTGGAGAGTTTCATTGCTCCTGGTTGCTTCTTAAAGCAACCATAAGACAGAGCAGGACGGACATACACAAAAATAATACAAATAAAAGGTTTTTTTATTCACTATTCTGTTCTGCCTTCAAGCTCAGCTTTGAGGAGGCAGGAGAGGGGTTAATCCAGGTGTTGGGTAGGACATGTGCTGCTGGGGCTGGAGGGTGGCCAAATCCACCTTCTCTGCATCTATTTTGGATTAAGGCCAAAAAAACAACAACCCCTCTGTGGCAAAACCACCTGCAGCTCCAGGTCTGCTGGGGAGGAGGAAGGATGGAGGGATCACTTCTCCCCACGTTCAGGGGGACGTACTGGCCCTGTAAGCGCGCCTTGCGGTGAATGATTAACTTTTCTAGGCCAGGGAAGTGCTTCATCCAGGAACTTTTTTGACCTTTTAGGTGACTATTGTCTCCTGGGAAGCTGGTGGTAAACATAATTAGGGAGGGTTGATGCAGGGCTTGGAAGGAACTGTGTGTGCTTCTGTCCTGCAACGTGATACTGCTTGGTGCTTTCGGGACACTGAAAATCCCATCCTGAGGAGGTTCTGAAACTGGTGTGGGTCTGTGCTGCCTCCTCAGGTCTGTCAGAAGCACAGGTTTAATGTTGTTTGTTTGTGGGGTTTTTTCTTTTTTTTTTTTTTTTTTTTTTTTTCAGAGATTTTAATTAACTTCAGACATGCAAAGTGGAGGGAGAAAGTGTTTGGCTTGCAAAGAATGAATTTGGCCAGTGGAGAAGTTTTGTGTGGTGGGAGGGGATGTGGACTGGGTGTCTGGCACCCCTGTATTTGCACTGTCAGCATCCCAGGGCTGTCTATCTACTGTCCCAGCATTATCCAAATTCTAAAGATGCTTTAGCTTTTGTGTATTATGGGGCGGCTGGTAGCATCCCACATTGCTGGGGCTCTCCCCTCCTTGCTGGAAGGAGTTCCTGGGCTGCATCCTTCGTCCTTCTGTGGTTGTGCCTTACAGCCTGGTGGGCTGGGGTCAGAGCAAGGCACCCTCAGGCAGCAGCCTGGCTCTGAGCTCTGGGGGTGGCTTACTGGCTCCCAAATAAGCTGGCAGTGGCTTCTGCAGGATCAGGGGGAACTGGGGTGGTGTTGCCAGAGCCTAAGAGGTAGAGTGATCCATCATCAGTGCAGGAGCATCCCAGGCTGGGTGGGCGCTGATGTCCAGTAGAATCATAGAATATCCTGAGTTGAAGAGAACTACGAGGATCATCGAGTCCCAGCTCCTGGCCATGCACAGGACCACGCCAAGAATCCCACCCCGTGCCTGAGAGCATTGTCCGAACATACTGTAGGCAAAGTCTGTAGCTTTTGTGGGGTTTCTTTTCGTCTCTCGAATTTGCACAAACTTAATAAAAGCAAAATTTAAAAGATGCAATGCAGTTATTTTTGGCTTTCTTTTTTTTTTTTCCTTTAAGATGAACAGGGGCAAAGCATGCAGGAAATTTAGGAATCTAGGCAAGTACAGAGCTCCTTTGTTTTTAATTAGCTGCGTTGTTTTTAATTGCTTCTATGCTTGATACATAACCCAGCCTAAACAAGAATAGCTTATTGAATGGGGGACTGACTATGAAAGGCACCGTGAGGAGAAGGGCTGTTCTTCACAGTTGATATATTTGTATTTCAGTGCTTCATTTAATAAGTCTGTTTCCCCGGGGGGCTGTAGCAAGTAAATCATGCCAACAGATTGTTTTCTGCAAACTGGGTTATTTTTGTAATTAGCAAGACGTTAAAGCTGTAACTGCATAGAAAGCGATCTGGGTGAGGAGTGAACATAAAGGAATTAGTAAGCAAAATGTAATACTTACTGTTTGATGACATTTGTGTTGATTGGATTGGTTTCTGGACAGGTTGTTGTGTGGGATATTCAGTTTCCTCTGCAGTGTTGTAAAATGGGAGAGAAATTCCCAGGTGAGCACAGCGAGTGTAGTTAGATGAGGTGTTTTAGGGGCAGCCCTTTTTGGGAATCACATCTGCATGGCCAAGTGGATCTGATGGGGAAGCCTTGCTGGGGGTTACAGCTGTCCTGCTCATCACCAGATCCCGCCGGTATTTCCCTGGTTTCATGTTGCTTTTTCCTTTGTTTTCCAGTTATATGACAAAAACGGCGTCACCATGAGCGGTGTATTGAAAAGGAAGTACGAAGAGCTGGGGGATGACAGCACCTACTGCTCCTCCTCCTCCTGCTCCCCCCTCTCCTCCTCAGCATCTTCAGGCTGGGATACTGATGAAGAGAATTCCCATGGAGAGCCCAAGCCCAGCTCTGCCTTAATGTCCAGCTTCACCCGTGAGTACCTCTGGCGTTCCCAGGATCAGCTATGCCTCTGCATGGGTTTTTTTGTAGGGTGGTGGTGGGTCATCACCACGCAGAGACCCCCCTGGGGCACACCTTTATGGGTAGAAGTGGCTGTGGTGCCTGCTACCTGTCATGACACTGATTTATAATCATCTGGCCTCCTCACAGTGGTCTTCCTCAGCCCTTCCTTCCACTATTCATTATTCCTTTGGAATATTTTTGCTGAAGTCCAGGTTGCCAGGAATACAAGCCCAAGGATGGGGGTGCAGAGGCATGGGGGTGCCCTCCAAGCCTGTGCTGCAGGACCATCCCACCAACCCTCAATTCCCTGTCAAGCTGGTTCACAGGCAAAACCTAATCAGACACCGAAGGCCTGTAATGCTGTTTTTAAAAAATGATTAACCAGTAGCGTAATTACCATTTCAGAACTTGTTTCCTACGTAAATTTGGTACTTTGCCAAAGAACATGACACGTTTGACATTGCCTGCGCTGCTAGTACAGATAAAAGCTATTTTGTTTTCCCAGCAATATAAGTTTTGAGAGCTTTTAGGAAAACACACAGAAGGCAGTGTTGTAAAGCCCTTTATCTGCCATGTGAAGGGAAAAATAAAAAGTACAATAGAGGGACATCTTCATGGAGGAGAAATAGTCCAACCTAGAGTAAATTATACTGAACACCCACTGTATATAGCAGTTAAGGTCCACTTAGCAGACATACACAAACACGCAGTGGTCTGAAAAGGCTTTAGAAGTCTTGTAATAATAAAGAGTCTCATTCTTGCTTGTCTTCCCAGGTTTTGTGACAAAACAATGAACTTTTTGTATTCTCTGGCTCAATTGGAAAAGGGTCAGGAATGGGAAAACAATTTCGGAGGAGGGGTGCAGGGAGAGAGAAGCAAATGTCAAAGTGCAGCAGCTCAGCCGATAGATGATCGTGGTGGTTAACTTGCCTCCTGATAAAGAGCTCATGTTTTAGGAGATTGAGTCAAGGTTATTGTGAAAATGCAACGCACAGTGCAAAGATATGATCAGAGTGACTGCAGGGCCCAGTGTGAACCCCCAGCTATTAAGCAGAAGCTGCTGACACAGCTGGGTGAACACTTCTTTCTTCTCTCTTTTTTTTTTTTTTCACATGAAACCGAAACACTGTATTTTGGTAAGTGAGACCTATGAAATGTGGGTGCAGTTAACTGTCCAGTCTTGCACTTTCACAGCTTTTGGGGCCCACCAAACCAAGTGAGCCCCTCATGTTGTTGCAGTCTTTTCCTGGGATCCTACTGCAGGGCTGCTTGTGGCTCTGCCTCCCAAAGAGCAGGGCTTGATCCTAGCTCTGCAGCAGTCACCCCTCCTTTCTGGGTTATTTTCTTCCATGGAGGCAACCAAAGCAGCCGTACGCCAGAATGGGACCAGAAATACCTCCCCACCACAAATTTGGGTGTAGCTGGCTCTTGTTCCTGCCACACTCAGGTGGCTGAGCCTCGCTTTACTTTCTTGGCCAGCCACACTTGTGGAAACTCACAGACTCTGAACCTGCCCTGACTAATTAGTCCCCCTCCATCTACTGTGTTTGCACGTGCAGATGTGCAGGGCCAGGCATCTCTGGAGAGGCTTTGCTGTGAGTGGTGTGTAGCATGTTTCAGCAGTTTAAGATAAACCAGTCATGTATTGCCCTGTTTACCCGGGGATCACCTGCACAAGGATTAACATCTTTGCAGCTGCTCTCAAATGAGTCTCCTGAGAATAAAGCATAGATTCAGAGTTCCTCCCAGTGGATGGTGAAAGGAAGTACCAGAAAAAGCAGCCGTTTGGGCTATTTTGTGCCCTGCCGCAAAAGCTGGAGCCATGAAGCAGTGGGGATGCCAATGCCCCAGCATCTCAGGAGCAGACCAGGGGCTTCTGAGCATGGGGCAGAGTGGATCTGGAGAGACAGATGTGTAGGATGGCTGGTTGCTTGTTCGTTACGCTCTGCCACACGTGAAGAATAAGCAAATGGATGTTTCTGGGGGAAGTCAAGTGGGAAGGAGAAGCAGCAGCCACCTCATAGGGTGAATGTCATTGGTGACTCCAGTGCAGAGGGGCTTGGCTTAGCTTCCTCTCCATCCTCATCCTACCTCTGAAGTCTTAGCTCCTAAAATACCATGAAGCAATGCTGTAGCCTTGTCCCATTATGTCCCTGTCGAGAGAGTAATTGCAAGTCCTGTCTGTTCATAATATTTCTATTCCATCTGCAGCATGGCAGCACTGACTTAGTGCCTTTTCTTTTTCTAATTCTCCCCTTTTTAGCCACGTCAATCCTGAAGAAATCCAAGCGACTAAAGAAGAACAATGTGGAGTTTGACCGGGTCACTGTGTTTTACTTCCCACGCTGCCAGGGCTTCACGAGCGTGCCTAGCCGTGGGGGCTGTACCCTGGGGATGGTGAGCAAACACAGCTCTTCTCGGCAGTTCACACTGGCAGAGTTTTCAAAGGAGCAGGAAAACGTCCGTCGGGGCAAGCTGGAAGAGAAATTAAAAGAGGAGAAGTTGGAAGCATTGAAATGGAAAGTGAGTTGGGAGCGTGGGGCTGGGTTGATGAAGAGATGGTGAATGTTGTTAGTTAATTGGCTGGTTTTTAGTAAGAGAGACCTGGGGGCATCAAACCTTCACTGTCAGTTTGGGTCTCCAAAAAACACAGGCTCCAGAGGGGGATTTTCATTTAGTTCTCCACCTTTGAAAAGACACAGAGGACATTTTTGCTCTTTTGGTAGTACCTCTCTGTCCTTGGATCCACTTGATGCTCTTCTTGGCATCTCCCAAAGTCTTTTAATTTCTGATTTAATACTTGATGTCCCAGGACACATCCCCAGTCAGGTGTCAGTCTTTCTGGGCTCTGACTTAGACGTTGACCCTGAGGTTGGCCACCGTGGGGGAGAGATCATTCCTTTCCTGTTTCCCCTCAGCTATGGATCCCAACGGCTCTGAGTCCCAAACAAGCCCCTAATGCTTTGTCCATTTGCTGCCCTCAGCTGACCATGAACGGCACGAAGGAGTCGGAAGAAGCCAACCAGCTCACCATCGAGGACATCTCCGACGACGACATCGACGTCAGCAGCGTGGACCTGGAGGACGGCTTCTTCTTGCAGCCCTACCCCGCCAAGAAGAGGCGCGCACTGCTGAAGGCCGTGGGGGTGAAGAAGATCGACAAGGAGGAGAAGCGGGAGCTGCACAGCATCCGCCTGTCCCGGGAGGACTGCGGCTGCGACTGCCGCGAGGTCTGCGACCCCGAGACCTGCAGCTGCAGCTTGGCAGGCATTAAATGCCAGGTACTGCCCTCCTCACCCCTGGGCACGGGGGGGGAAGCTGTGGCTCCAGCTGTGTGTTAGAGCAGGGGGGTGTGAGCAAGTTGAATGAAGTTGGGGCAGCCTGCAAATCTGTCTGCTCCCAGCTGTGCTTGGAGGTGAGGAAAGCACTTGGAGGTGAGGAAAGCTCTTGGAGCATCCCTCAGGCTGCAAGCAGACACTGCTCCAAAGTATCCTTTTCCCAAATCACACGTGCAGCCATCCCCATGCTGCCAGTGCCTGCAGTGAGAATGTCCCTGCTGTACATCCACATGAGACCCAAACTTGCTTGATCTCATGTTGGAGGTGAGCCACGTGGGAATGTCTGCAAGGAAGAGCTCCTTGCTCCTCACATGAGGCTGCGTTTTCTCTCCCTCCCCCAGGTTTTATTTTTAATTCCTTTTTCTTTTGGCGTGTGTCACAAATCCCAGCGTGCTCAGGCGAATGTGGGAGTGTCAGCTGAGCATCAGCCCACAGCGAGCTGTGCAGGCCACCTGCACAGTGGGATAGTGTATTCAATTAGTGAGTTACATTTTTCAGGGTATTTTTGCAGGTGCCTTCCCAGCTGTATTTGGAGAGCCTCATTCCCTATTTTGGGTGCTGCTCACTCCCTCGGTGCCTGTTTGGAGGCTGGGGGTGGGTGCACACGGGTGTGCTCCATGTGTGTGTCACAGCCCCCCTCTAGTGGCTGCTGCAGATCAGATAGTGAGATCACTAAATAGCAATAAAGAAAAAACTCATTTTTGTCCCTTTATGTCTCATTTTGGACCATTATATATTGGTTTGTTTTTGGTTTTGTTTTTTTCAGGAATCTTTTAATTTTCTTCACTTTTACTGAAGTCTTAACTTTTTATGACACCTCTTCAAAAGAGCAGGGTGTCTTTTTTATTTTTTTTTTTAATTTCTTGCTTTTAAACCCCTCAGCTGTTACTTGGTTTCTCAGGGCAGAGGGGTCACGGGCAGTTTTGGTTTTATGCCACTGGGTTCGATCCTAACCCACCCCTCTCTTCTTCTTCTCCCTGTGCCAGATAGATCACACCTCCTTCCCTTGCGGCTGCACCAAGGATGGTTGTGGCAACACCGAGGGCAGGATCGAGTTCAACCAGGCCCGCGTGCAGACACATTTCATCCACACCATCATGAAGCTGGAGCTGGAGAAGCAGCAGCAGAGCAGCGAGAAGGTGGCGGAGGCCGAGCCCCCTTTCCGGGAGCGGCTCACACCGCTGGGATGTGCGGCAGGGAAGGGCCCGCTGGAGGAGCGTGCGGTGCCGTTGGCGCCTGCCTTCCAGTTCAGCCCCGACCTGGAGGCCCTGGGGGAGAACAGCTGCAGCAGCGACATGACAGACTCTTCCATCTCCTCCCACCCCAGTGAGGACCTGGAAGAGCCCTACGAGAGCCTCCCCTCCGACAAATCCCAGTCGGACGTGGACGACGACGGCTTGGCGCGCATCCTCCACTTCAACGACTCGGACGCCGAGGAAGAGAGCAGGCGTGGCCAGGATGACCTCGGCTGCTTCCACACCACCGACTTCTTCATCGAGGACCACGGCAGCGAGGCCAAGTCTGTCCCTGGCCACTTGTCCCACCTCTCGGAGTGCCTGGATGAGAATGCCAACCAGGACAGCGGGGGTTTGCTGGAGGATGCGGCCCACGTGAGGTGCGATGGGCTGTCCTGCTGTGCCTCATCCTCAAGTGAGCCCTGCTCCAAGAGCTATGCCGACCTCAGCCTTTCCTCCGATTCTTTGGATTTCTTCCAGTCCTTCTCGGACTATAACTTGGGACCCCTTTACAACTCCTTAAAGGAGTATGAGAACCTGGATAACTTCTCAGCTTTACAGTTTCAGTTGCCCAATTTCCCTGGCTTCCCACAAGCTGGAGATCAGGGCTCCTGTTTCTTGGAGTCCCTCATTGGTTTGTCCGAATCTGTCCCTGAAACCCCAGCCCCTTTCACAGACAATCAACTTTTGGAGGATGCCATCAAGTCATCACTGATGGAGACAGTGAAAGTGTGAAAACACCCCTGTGGGTCAGGCGAGGACTGATGCCAAAAAGAAAACGGAGGAACAGCTGGACAGGCAAACTTTCACTGAAAGGATGGTGTGATACTCAAATATAAGGAGGAAAAAACAGCAACAGCAGAAGACTTTCTAAGCAAATTAACTATTTTTGGTCTTTATAGAACGTGGACATTTTGACATACTGCAGCTACAATCAGTTCTCACGCTGTTTGTGCAAAAAAATTTCTAAACTTTCATGACTGGGTGGGGAAGGGAGGGAGGAAGAAAGACTTTCACATGAGAATTTCCTTGTGTTTTGTACGAAAAGACCTGTTGAGAAAAACTCCTCGCTAACGTTGCCAGTCGTCCATACAGCCCCTTCTAGAAATGTTTCAGTGTTGCAGGAACTTTTTAAGGCAACTTTTTGAACCTGTATTTATTGTGAAAATTTGTGGTTTGCATAAGAGCCGGCCCAACACACTCTTACGTTTAAATGACGAGGTTTACAGAAGAGATCCATACACTATATACATAATCATTCTTCATCTATTTATTGCAAATTCCAGAATTTAACTAGCCACTGAAGCTTGAACTAGCATGAAACCTTATTTAAATTGGTAATACCTCAGATGTATTATGTGTACAATCATATTTTTTTGCATAATATATCTGTATTTATTTATTTTCTACCTGTAGTACGTGAATAGCACTGTGGTTTGTCTATGACCTGGAAGGGCAATAAGGTCTTCAAGAGGAAGATGACCCTGTTTTTTCTGAGTCTGAATGATGTTGGCTGTTTGTTCTTCACATTTCTAAAAACGCTGAACAGAAGTGGTGTGGGAGGGGAGGGACGAGGGAAGAGTTCATGCAATATCCCTTGATTTGTCCCAGCCTTGTCGTAGACATGAGAATGGTGTTTGGTCTCCATAATATCACTGTGGAGAGCAAAGCAAGCAAAACCTTCAACTATTTAAGAAGTAACATTAATACTAGCTCAAAACAAAACCCAACCCCTTTTTGTAAATTATTTTATAATTTATTTAATTTCCTAAGGATTTGGCCATGAGATCTTTCCCCATCAGTTATGGTGCCTGAATATGCAGAGGAACTGTCAGCAACGGTGGGGAGGTGTAACCATAAGGATCTTGGCAGCCCTCATGGGGGCTTTGGGAGAGCAAAGCCAAAACAGCAGCACTGCTCAAGCTCCTCAGCAAGTGGTCCTTAGGACTCCCCAGCACTGAGGATGTCACCGCTCCAAAATCCAGTGGGTCACACTGATTGTAGTATATTTCTATATAGGTGAATCAAGTCATTCACACAAAACAGATGGATGTGAAGTTTATTGGGTTATTTGTCTTGTGAGTACAGTTTTTGAGGGAAGAAAGAACAACACCTGAAGACCAAGCTGAAAAACTGAAGGCTTTTGGTTTTTAAAAGGAGATAAATCTTTGTGTTTAGGAAGGATACTGGAGGCTGCCCTGGCCTTTTGCTGTTTAAGTCAGTCTGAGAGCATGACACTGTTTGGCCACGAGATCTAACTGGACAAAAAAATCTGCATCAGTGATACACTAAGTGCCTACACCAGTGGTCTGGAAAAAGCAAAACGGATTAAAAACCTACCGGCTGTAAATTCCCCATTGGAAAATTTGGTGATGGGAGTGATTCCTGGCATTACCACCACAGGAGGAGGAGACAGTTCTGGTGTCCCAGCCCCACTGCCCTGGGAGCAGCTGGAGGGAACTTCTGGGGGTGCAGAGACACACAGACAAGGGAAACAACCCCGAACCATGGATTTGAGGATTTTTCTATCGGCTGAACTGTTTCTATCCCTGACCATGGGGATGGTGCTCTTAGATACCTGCTCACTGACAGGTGCCTCACCGCGAACCTGCCAGCAATTTAGGAAAACTTCTGGTGTACGAAACGTGGGTTGCTTGGGATTTTTTTTAATCCTTACTATTGCTATTTAATTGTACATCTTCTCTGGTATTGAGCCGGTCAACTTGGAAGTGGAGCTGACCCCCCCACGGCCACGAGCGGGTCCTGAGCCCGAGCTCGCCGCCGCTTCCTCCCGCAACATCGCCCCTGGGGCAGGAGGGTGACTGTAGGAATACTACTGGCAGATGGAGGATTTCCTGGATATATCTATTATTATTATTATTGTTATTATTATTATTTTATTATTTTTATTATTATTTTTCATTGTCGTCCTTGTTGCTTTAGACTGAAAAATCCCCCCTTTCAGTTATCTCCTAGGTGGTAGTTCCTTATCCTTCAGACTGCATCAAAAATTACTGACAGTTGGAAGTCCGGTAGCGTTCTGTATTTATTGGCACTAATATATT
>VXBU01016618.1:1006551-1035029 GCA_013400315.1 Bombycilla garrulus
TATATTTATATATATAAAATATATGCCTATATTTTATATATATATATATATATACACACACACACACACACACTTTTTTTTAATGAATGATTGGGATTGACTCCTGCCTTTGTGGATTTTTTTTTTTTGATAATTTATTCTTTTTATTTGTGTTGGTGCCAAAAAAGAAAAAAAAAAGATTTTTTTTCTCTCTTTTTTTTTCCCCAAGGCACTGAATTGTAAATATATAATTTTTTTTTCTTCTTGGTATCTGTGTAAAAAGTTGCCTGTTAAACAGTTTAAAAACTGGGTATTTATTGACACAATCTGTAATTATCTAATGTATTTGTTGAAACGCTTTGGTTTCAACATAGCTTTATTTTAGCTTTCTTTGTGTATATATTGTGATTATGTTGCTTAAAGGTACAAGTTAAAAAAAATGCTTTATTTTTACCTTATCCATTTGCATTTGTTTATAAAAAAGCATATTTGTCTACAGCTGCTGTCTCTCATTTCATCAAAGCAATATGAAGAAATTTCCATTACACTTTCAATAAAATAATTTTGTTTGAATCTGGCAGTGTCTTCACTAATGTCCTTTGTGTGACACAATAACCTTTACTCTTTTCCCTAAATAAAGTAAAAATCAGTGCATTGGATGTGGTTTTCCCAAACTTTTTGGGCCTGTGGAAGGTGTCTGCTTGTCTCTAAGGGATGATGGAATAGACACCCGTCATGGCAGTATCCACATCACCAAGGAGAAATCTTGGGAAACCCTGGAAACCACTTTCCCTCATGGGTTACAAACCATTTCTCATTCCCCCTTGGCCCCCCTGGGACCTGGAGGGATGCAGCTGGACAGAAATATCACCATGGCCCTGTGCCCCTGGGGAAAAACAGAAAAAATACTCTTGGTCATGGCAACAGCGTGGAACGAATGGAGTAGCATGTGAAGCAGCCCCATGGCACAAAGGAAAAAAGATGAATAAATGCCAGGAATCTAGATGGGGAAAAGCACACCTCTCCCATGGGTCTGTGGCTGTCAGCACAGGCATAAATCATAACCACTGCCATTGACCTGAAAGCAAGGGAAATTGGCCAAAGAATGCCATTGTCTAGTTTTCCATTGGGAATCCATTTTTAAAGGTTGCCATCTGCCCCCTGAGCAGAGAAGCTCAATTAATTGAATAAACTATTTGTTACAAATTATTTGCTGAGCTGTAAAAGCAGAAATACTGAAAAGAGGCTCATCCATGGAGGCTCTGCAACACACAGTGAAGCTCAGCCTGTTTACCCACCCAGAGGGATGTGTTTGGTTGTGTTCTGTTGTTGTTGGGTTTTTTGGTTTTTTTTTTTGGTTGGTTTTTGTTTTTGTTTTGTTTTTTTAATGGGGTTTATGTCTGTAATTCCTTCTTACATTAACTATTTTCTGACTGGGAGAGGAATAGTCCCCAACATGCAGGTCCAGCTGCAGCACTGGTGGGATTTTGGCTCACGGTGATGACTTTGTGTCGTGCCCTGGCACAAGACATCATCATCAGGAGACCCATCAGCCCCAAGGGACAGTGGTGAAACAGCCCCAAGGTGCTGCATCCCATCGACCAGCCTCTGGCATGGGCATCCCCATGGGAATCACAGAATCCTAGAATGTTTCGGATTGGAAGGGATTATATTAAAGACCCCTCTCCCAATGCCTTTCACTTCACCGCGTTGCTCTAAGCCTCATCCAGCTGGCTTTGAACACTTCCAGGGATGGGGCATTCACAGCTTCTCTGGGAAACCTGTGCCACCCTCAGAGTAATTAATTTCCTCCAAGTACCTAATGTAAATTTGCCCTCTGTCAGTTTAAAGCCAGCTTCCCTGTCCTATCACTCCGTGCCCTTGTCCAAAGTCCCTCTGCAGCTCCTTTAGGCATGGCTGCTTTGGATGCAGCCCAGAATGTGGCTGGGGCTTCCTGGGCTGCCAGTGCACATTGCCAGATTGTGTCCAGCTTTTCAATCTGTTCTCCACCAAACCTATGTTTGTGTTTGGGATTGCCCTGACCCAGGTGCAGGACCTTGGGATTTTTTTTCCCATCCCATACCAGTGACAGACTAAAACTTAAATGGGAATATGCCGATAACTGGTGATTCTGCAGTGCCCTTTCCCTGAGAAAGCCAAGCTGACCTCCAGGTCTGAGTTAAAGCCTCAGCTCTGGCAAACTTCTACTGAATTCCATGGAAAATGCTCTTGGATGGGCAGAGGAAGTGCCTGTTGCAGTGGCATGGGTCTCGAAGCCCCAGGAATGCATCACCCCGGGATGCTTTTACCGCCTCTGCAGAAGATCTAAGACATCATTACCCACTGCAGTGTGACGCTGCTCAGACACGCTTTACAAACCTGCCCTTTTCCTTCTACCAGCCAGACAAGTGACGAAAAAAGAATTTCCCCCAAATCTCCTGCCTCCAAGGCAAGTGCAAGACCCTGTGGATGCCCTCGGCGCTGCCAACACCCCTGCCCTCACCTTGCCCCGCAGTTCCCGGGTTGTTTGGTTTGGTTCGGGTTTGTTTGTTTGTTTTAAATTTTCCTCTGACGGAGCTAAAGTCCATCCTATCCGTCGTTTAATAGCTGTTCCTGACGAGAAAATTCTTCGGGACTCTCATTCCCGCGCGGCGCCAGGTCTGGAGTCACCGAGCCTGGCGTCACAGCCTGTTCCCGTCCCCGGCGGCCCCGGGTCGCCAAATGACTCATCTCTTTTCCGGAGGCAGCTCCGCCACCCGGGGACAAAATGCTTTCTAGTCTGGTGGCTGCACGCACAGCCCCACTCGTGCTGGCACCTCGGGACGAAACGAAAGCAGGCGATGAGTAATGCTGCGCCTCCGGACGCTGCGAGCAGGGCGGGCGGGTGTGTGCGGGGAACGAAAAAGAAAACAAATGGAAATAAAGAGGGTGGTGAGGCCCTAAGCAAGGTGGGGAGTGCACGGACGGGTTTATTTGGGGTCAGTGAATCACCGATTGCCAGGGATGGGAAGGAGCAGCGCTGCCTGGTGCCAAATGGGGCGGGAGTGCCAGCTGGGTGTCACCGGGCTGGGACAGGTCTGTGTGCAGACAGCCGGCTGGTTGCAGCACTGCCAAGGACAAAGCTGTGAGTTGTAGCTGGTTTAACCCCTTCCAAGGTGCAGCTCTGTAAAAGCAGAGTGGGCACGGCTTTAACAGCAGCACCTTGCAGAGGAACCATCTCCAACCAGCCTGGAAACTCCTCCAGGGCTTCTCTGGCCTGGTGCTCAAAGGGAAATGTAAACTCCTCTTGGCAGAGAAGCTGTGATAAACTGCTGCTTCGGGCCATGAGGATGCTTTGAGAGCAAGGGCCCATCCGCTCTGGAGACAGGCTGGGACACCTGGAGGTGCTCACCTGGAGAAGGGAGGGCTCCAGGGAGACCTCAGAGCCTCTTCCAGAGCCTAAAGGTGTTTCAAGAGAGCTGGAGAGGGACTGGGGACAAGAACATGGAGTGGTGGGACAAGGGGTGATGGCTTCAAAATAGAAAGGGAGAACAGCTTTCAACTGAAAGAGAGAAGATCTGGATTAGATATCAGAAAGAAATTCTTCGCTGTGAGGGTGGTGAGACATTGCCCAGAGCAGTTGTGGACTCTCCATCCCTGGAAGTGTCCATACCCTTGTTGGACAAGGGTCTGAGCAACCTGGTCTAGTGGAAGATGTCCCTACTCATGGCAGGGAGTGGGAAATGGATAATCTTTAAGGTCCCTTTCAACCCAAACCAGGAAATGATTCTATGATTCTATTTCACAGCTGCGACCATTAGGAATTTTCAGGGCTGCTTAATCCACATGCTCCCATCATCTTGTTTTATCCCGCCCAGCCTGCTGCTGGATAAATGGCAGTATTGCCATCTGCTGGGCAGCTGCCTCCTTCTCCCAAGCTCTCAGCTGGCCAAATTGCTCCTGGACAATGCCTGTCCTCCTCTGTGGGACCAGACACACCACGTATCTCACTAAGGTATCATAGCAAAAGAAAACAAAATATGACTCAAATGGTTCACTGGGTTTTGGAGGAGAGATGGGGGTGTCCCGGGGTTGACTGGCCCGGCACACACATCCTCACGTCCTCAGCTGGGTGAAACCATCTCCAGAAGGTAAATACTCAACCTCCCCCCATGGATGCACCTCTATTTTGACCAGGGAAGTTTAGTGAGGACAAAACGTGCTGGACATGCCTGACTCCATTACATCAGTAGGTGCATGAAACCCTCCAGAACTGGAATATCTGCAACCACAGAGCTGAAATATTCTGTCACAAGCACAGAGGCTTTTAGTCAGCCCAGTAGAGAAGGCTGAAAGACTTGAGATTCCCTGTGGACCACACGAGCCACACACTGGGCTAAAACATTACAGATTTAATAACATTCAAGGATCTCCCTCCAAAATAAACCTGCTCCCCTGAGATCCTCTGCAAAGGAAACTATTATCTGTTACATTTTCCTGGAAATAAATACTTGGCTACTACTTTGGAGTAAATAAAGATGGAAACTTAATGGTACCTAAGTGATTTTCATAGTCAAAGCATCCCAAAGTGCTCTCTGGTAATTAAGGCTGAATGGCTGTCAGGAGGCAACAGGGCTCCTTGTAGCCACATTCCCAAATATCCATCACTTTTGCCTGAGAGTGAGCAAGAATTGGTTGGTGAAGGAGTGGTACAATTTCAGCTGCAGAGATTTGGGGGTTATCCTGAAAAAGGACTGCAGTGCCAGGGTAGGATTTGGATGAGGAGATGTCTGCAACTAGAATATTTTTTGTAGCCATGGTGTGGCTGAAGGCTCAGTTGCTGAGCTGTGTGACTTGAAAGCTCCCCAGCTCTGTTGTATTTGGGGCCAGCTGAGGTTCTCGAGGGTATGAACACATCCCCATGGGGGTGGTGAGATGACAAGGGACCTCAGGAGAGCTGTGCCCCTTTGACTCAGAAGGATGGCATGGCATGGCATGGAACATTTCTAATGGCACCAACCCCTATATTTGATCTGTGCATCCCCTGTTTCACAGCATCTACAGCCTCACCTCCCAAAATATCCCAAAGTGTTGCAGCCAGCCTTACACCTCACCAGAGCACCCTACACCTGGTAGATCCAGCCCTCCAGGAGCTATTTCTCCTGTTGCCATGGTTGTCTCCTTTTTCTGCTCTACATAAACACGTGGACAGCACCAGTTTTCCAAAAACTAGTTCATTCCCTGGTTCAGTTTGCACCCTCACCACTCAATTTTGGGGAAAACAATGTAGACATTCCCTAGGAGCATTATAATACTGGGCCCAGCAGTGTTTTCCCAGTACCACCAGATATTATATTGCTGTTAAACCTATCATCTCCACACAGTAAATCCTGTGGAGCACTTCATTTTCCACAGGCTTTCCAAGCTGGGCTCCTGGGATCCGAGTTTTCCCCAGCAGTGCTGAGGAGCACGCAGCTCTAGCCAGGCACTTGGACAGTGAGAGGGAAAGGAGGCACAGAAGAGGCACACATGCCCTGACCGTGTGCCGCCAGCTCCCGCCTCCCTCTTAGCCTGCACAATAAATCATGGCTGAGCAGCACAAGCTGTTCCTGTCAGCAAAATGCAGAAAGAAAATGTGCTCTTGGCACCGAGGACGTGATAATGACCCTGAATTAGAGCTGTATGTCTCCAGCACCTGATTCTCCTGCTCCTGTGGGTACAGCCTGAGGTTTCTCCTCCTGGCAGTTGTAGGAACAGGTCCAGGACTTGTTTATCTGGAGGAAGGATTTAAAGGAGCCATGTCCAGCCTGGATTTCAGGGCAGCTTGTGACCAGAGGTTTCAAGCACCTCATGCCCTGCGGAGACCACAAGGGTAAGCTGCACAACTGTGGGCAAAGGCAGGGACAGCCTGTCACTGCTGTCATGTCAGGGGACAAACAGGGGATGGCTGTGGTGTTTTGGGTTGTGGCAAGGCACGCACACACTCACTAAATTCCTGCTGGGGTCCTAGTAGCAGCACATCCCCAGTGATTCCCAGCTCTGCTCAGCCCTGGCCAGGGATGGAGGCTGATGAGAAATTGGGACCCCCTAGGACATCCCAAATCCCCCCTTACACCAAGCACGCAGAATTAGACCCCCAGCCCAGGCATCAGGCGCAGTAACACTTCACTTCTCAGCATCTGAGTAATTTTTGGAAGTAGTTTGAGAGGCTCCCTTTGTAAACTGTGATTTCTCAAAGCCTTTGATCTTGTGTCTTTTTAATTCCTTCTGCAGCTTGAAGGGAAAAGTTAAATAAAGTCAGGCCAGATGTCAGGTGCCAGTGAGCTCCTGACAGATGGCTGCTGAGTGTTCTTAGAATGGACATTCCTGGGACAGAGCACACCCAGGCTCTTACAGAAGTATTCCTGTCCATGGCAGGGGGCTGGAATTAGATTATCACTGTAAGATCTCTTCCAGCCCAAACCATTGTGGAATTCTATGATGCAGCAGCAGAAATCACACAGGCTGTCTTAAAAGGAGCACGAACCTTTCAGTACTATTAAAGGGTAAAAAAACTGAGATTCTGGGGCTTTTAATTTGTCAGAAGAGGAGAACTGCCAAACTACTGAGCACCCAAGAGTCACTGCCAAGTGCAGCATAATAAAGCTGAGAGCCAAGGATACAGCCAGGACTTTGCTCCTTCACAAGCCTTACAGAAAACACCCCCGGTTTCATTTTCGTTTGCCATAACAAGGAAGATTTAACTGTTTGCAGAGCAGAGCTCTGGAAAACAGAGGTGGAAAGCAGCTCCTGTGTGTCATTGCTTATCTGTGGGTCTGCCAGCAAACACGGAGGGCAGAGTGCAAGACTGAGACGGGGCACGTTATCAGTCCTGGCCCACAAAACTCCTTTAGCAGTCGGTGATAACCGTGTGGGACATTCCCTTGGTTGGCCAATGCCCTCTAGCGGCTTCTGGGGAGGAGAAATGTGCATTCCCCAGAGCGAGAGGATTTTGCTAGAATAGTGCTATGCCCCAGATGTGTGCAGGGTCTAGGAGAGATAGGACATAGGTGGCTTAAAATTATTAAAGAGCTAGATCAAAGTCCTTCATCCACAAATGTGCCTCTCACACACAGCAAAAGGGAGAGAGGGGAGGTTGTGGGATTCCCTGTGTTTTCCAAGAGGATGGTTTTGTAGTTAATAGAATCATAAAATTATTTGGCTTGGAAGATGCCTTAAATATCACCTCGTTCCAACCTCCCTGACATGGCAGGGACACCTTCCACTACCTCAGGTTGCTCCAAGCCCCATCCAACCTGGATTTGAACACTTCTGGGGATGGAGAAGAGATGATTTTGCAGATCATCAAAAGACAAATCTTGCTTTATTGTTCACATACATCTTTTCCTCTGTCTTCCCCCTTCCCTCCCTTTACCAGCTCTGCTGTGTGTCTAACAGGGAGTGGACAATATTTGGAAATATTATTCACTGCTGACAGGCTTGCCCAGGTGACTGACTAAGGGCCCCTTCACACCTAACAGCACAGGGGATTGTTTTACATGGAATTTATTGCTTCCTGCCTAGAAGAGCACGCACCAGAAATGTACTTCTCTATGTTCTCAGTCTTAAATAATCATCCTGTACAGAGGGAATTTAAGAACAAGTTGGATGGATTGTGTTTTCTATGGGTTGAGTTTGCCAATACACTCGAGGCAAATGCTCTCTCCAGGAGCATCTCTATGATTGAAGCTGTTTGTTTGGGAATATGAAGAGAGCTCAGTTCTGCAAACAAAACCTCTGCTGGCTGCTGAGAGAATAGATCAGGACAGGAGCAATCACACTGGTGCCCAGCAGCATCACACGTTGCTCTGCTCCCACTGACCTGGAAGCACTGAGCTGAGCACCTCTGCCTCTGGTGGAGTTGTCCCTAAGGAACCCCTCAACAAGGAAAATCCATCATGATCGTTTTCTGCAGGTTTGGTGCCAAAATGACTGCCTTGCCCAGCCCCAGGTGAAGGGCACTCTCACAGACTGGGGCACTCCCTGCGCCTCCTTCCCTGCTGACGGGGTTGGACTCAGTGCCTAAGGCAGAGCAAACGCACCAGCAGGTCACCGACTGCACTCACTGAGACTTTATCACACCAATATCAGCCAAATCTTGCTGTCAACAACCCAGAGAGGTGCAGAAGGATGGGAGGAGGGTTAAAGAGCACAGGTACTTTATTTAATCTCATATATTCATGTACCAAGGGATCCTTCTCTAGAAACCTCCATTATTCTCCATAGTCTGGAAAGCAAAAAGCAGATTAACTCAGCTGAGAGGCAGAATGAGGCACGTCTCCATCCCAGGGAATGGTCTGAAGAAGGGCTTGTTCCCAGCTGAGCCAGGAAACTGCTCTAAAAACCTATTCCCACCCAAAAAGGTTTATGGACCGCAGTGGCCTCTCTACCCAACACTGATTTAAAATACCTCTCCCCACCTTTTCTTCCAGCAGAACCCACAATTTACACAGGCTTTTCCACAAAACCATTCCCTGTGCCTGGGAGAAGGTTGTTCCTTGTGCCAGTCATTATTTATGGAGAAAAGAACTCGTTGTTCATTCCCAAATGTAAAGCTGAGGGTGGATAGTGCAGCACTGCAGGATTTGCACTTTTAGAGATGCTTTATGTTTGCTACATTTCCCATCCAGCTAATTCCTCCTGTGGTTTCCTGCAGCAAGGTTTTGTCTGGGTGAATGGTGATGATAATTTTTTTGGACACAGAGCCCAGTTCCCGCCTGCCTTGAATTCTGTTTGTGGCCCTCAGCAGAACATTTCAGCTCTGAGGCAGCAGCTGCTTCCTTAAAATTGTTTGACTACACCAAAAGTAGCATCAAATATCCTGATTTCAGACCTGCCCAGACCTCCCTGTTCCATTCCTAATGGTTTACTAAACAAAACAAAACAAAAAAAAAAACAAACTACTCTGAATGTAAAAGAAATGAAAAATTCCTCTGACCAACCCCTTTCTTTCAGGGAAGATGCACAGGCATGAAGCAACTCACACTGTAGATCCAGTCCATGCAGGCTGACACACGTGTGAAGACTGTGGGCTTCTGGTAGGTGTTACAGAAGGGAACTAACCCAGAACTCACAGTCCCATGGACTTCCCAGCGATCATCCCTGTAGCAGTTGAGAGGGCCCCCAGAGTCCCCCTGGACTGGAGGAAGAAAAGGAAAAATATTCAGCCAAATTATCTGAGCAATGGCTGGATGGGATTACCGAGCACTAGAGACTTAAAATATGTGAGAAGATAAGGGCTCCTCCTGGGCTCACAATCTGGTTTGTAACAGGGTTCTGACATAATTAAACCACACACACAAAAATAATACACTAAATATCTACAGACCTATAACTATCCCATAGCTATAACTGTGCTATGTATGATTGTACAACCTGCTTTATTTCTATATATTTCTATACTATATTCCTATATTTACATAATCACACACTATGCATTTTCCCACAACTTTTTTAAGGGCTCTGCATGGCTGCTTTTATTAGAAGCCACCTTTGCAGTAAAGGGAAAACAGGAAGAGGAAACAAGTATTTCTTGACTTGATGGTGAGGCCACCTGGATCCTCTGGGATAATGGGAACCTCACAATATCTTCTTGGCATTGGCAGGAGATTTGAGGCGCAGCAGAGCAATGTCAGAGCTAAAACAGGGCACAGGGGAAAGATCCCTCACTGGAAATCCTGGAAGAGGACATGAATCACACATCCTCACTCCCATTTCACCACTCACACAAGGCTCCAGCCTCTGCACTATGACAGACAAGCACCTTGCAAATAGAATTAATTATTCCTTAGAGCTATCACAGGTGACAGGAAAATAAGAGCAATTAAGAGAGAAAAGGCCATGATAGAGACTGATAAAGGGATAACACTCCCCAAAAGTCTCCTACAGGTTTGGGGTGAATTTTGGCAGACCCTGGGTGAACAGGCATGTCTCTGAGGGGGATTTGAGACAGTCCTTCAGCATTTTCCTGTTGGCTTTCCTTCATCAGATGCACACAGGGCTGTGAGTGCGGCAAGCCCTTGAACCTTCTGCACATCCTGGATCCATCTGGATTTTTTCCCAAGATGGAAAAAACAGGCCCATCTTTTCCCCATCATGGGTAAAACAGGACTGAAATCATCCACGTGGGCACCATGGAACACCTCCAAGAGAGGAAACCATTTGGGAAATCTCCTTTGCAGCATCTTCCAGTGCTTCCCACAAATCCAGCCTCACTGGGAGTGGGACTGAAAATACACATAAATGCTGGTGAGGGAGGATGCTCAGCATCATTCAGCTATCTGACAGCAAAAATAATTCCCCATTGGCAATGTCATTGGGATTCCAGCCATCATGGATGAAGACTGCATCCACATCAATGTAGCACTCGGTGCCATCCACCTACAGGAGGTTGTGCTTGCCCAGAGGCACCCAGTAGGATGCTCCTGGGGGCCTGGAAATGAACCGCAGAGTAACTGATGCAGAATCTGCTCCCCACTGAGTGCTTTGCAGTGCAGCTCCTGCACCACCCAGACCTTCCACCAGTGTCATCATTTCCTAGGCACGTTTTGCCAAAGGATTTTCAATGCACTGTAGCCAAATTTGCTGTGAGTGCGTCTGGAGAAGGGCAAGGAAGCTGGAGAATTAGCAGCTGAGGGAGCTGGGGTTGTTTAGCCTGGAAAAAAGGAGGCTCAGAGGGGATCTTGTTGCTGTCTGCAACTACCTGACGGGAGGGTTCTAGCAAGGTGGGAGTTGGTCTCTTCTCGCAGGCAACAAGTACAGAATGAGAGAAAATGGCCAATGGATATTGGGGAAATTTCTTCACTGAAAGAGTGGTCAGGCCTTGGAACAGGGCTGTCCAGGATTGTGGTGGAGTCACCATCTGTGGAGGTGTTTAAAAGATGTGTAGATGTGGCACTTGGGGACAGGGTTTAGCGGTGGGCTCAGCAGTGTTGGGTTAATGACTGGACGCGATGATTTTAGAGGATTTTTCTAACTTAAATTTTGTTTCTAAGTGGTCTTACGAATCAGGCACATGCTGCCTGCAGTTTGCTGGTGAAGGTGCAGTATCAGCTACTGCAGTGCTGATCTTGGTCTTGAACAAGAAGGTTCATTTTCCATTTCTGCATCTTTCAGGAGCAGAGTGTGAAGAACCAGCTGGTTACACTTTATTTTAAGTGCAATCCCTGAAGGCAGGAGCAACTAAAAGGGAGTGCTGACTTGCTGGTGACCCATGACATGGACACTTTGTACAGCATGGCCTGAGAGCAAGCCAACACCCCTTTTGTTCCATCTTTCCATCTCTGTGCAGGTCTCTTAGGATGCAAACCCAGGAGGAACACTCACACTCATGCAAATGCACCTCCTCTTATGCAAATCAGCAATCAGCTTGATTTCCGCTCCCAGGAAGTCAGCAATTAATATGTAAAATCAAGGCTGAAGCGAGCAGAATTTTCCAGCTCCCCTGATTAAATGAGCAGCGAGATGTCCAGCTGTGCAATGCACGGCACCAGTGGGGAGCTCTGAAGAGGAAAAGGGTCTGGCTCCCATCTGCAGCAAGAATGAGGAGCAGAACACGATTTTCAACAGTTTTTATCCCACTCACACGCTGAGGCAGCGTACTGCAGTCATGACCCATTTGCTGCTGACAAGGGTTCCACCTCAAATGTGGGTGTAGCACCCTGGGTTGTTGGGATAGGAAACCTGAAGTGATACCTGGATCAAAGAACAACATATTTTACACCCAAGCCATGCCATGCCTCTGCAGAAACAGTGTGTGTGGCTCTGGACAGTGGGAGCTGTTATTTTATCACTGTTTTTTGGGTTTTTTATATTTAAGGCTTTTTTTCAGGTACAAGACTCCAGCATTACCTGCCACTTCCAGCTGCTTGGTTGGGCTTCGTGGCCTCCAATCACTCACCCTGCCAGCACATCCTTGTGAAGAGCATCCCTCAGGGGAGTCCCAGAGATTGCCCCTAACACAAAAAAGGAAGGAGAGCAGTTTGTCGTGTAAATTCCTAAAGAGCAATAGTCACCACACCAGGTCTGGAAGATGGAGGGGTTGAGGCTTGCACGTGGTGACACTGTGGGCACTTTCCATCCTGGAGTGAATTTTTCATCCTCTGTGAGTGAAAAAGACCATAAACAGGCTTCAAGATACAAAGCTCTCGTATAAACTGACTCATTTCCCACACTCCAGCCCCACCTTTATGCACCAACGTATATCCCCCTTCTTTTGGGTTGCAGGTTTTTGCTTCCTCAGAGAATTCCCAAATCTTTCTCATGGAGATAATGCTCCCACAATAGAGGAAAAGCCTTCCACATTAGGTTTTGCCCTAGCACAGAAATTGCAGAGAAAAAAAAAATTGATATGCTCTGATCTGCACCATTTAGAGGTTGAGAGCTTCATCCTTTCCCAGCTCAAATAAATTGCAACTTACCCAGGCAACTGAGAACTGAAACATCTTTAATGAAATGGTTGCATTTTTTCCAAGAAAATGTCTTTTTATACTAAAATATCTGCCAAGAAGCTGTGTCTAAATCTGGGATCAATGCAGCTTATCTATACCCATAACTCATTAAACTGATCAAAAATATTCTCTGTGGGAAAAAACCCAACTGCTCAGAGCCCAAGGCCACACAAACACCTCCACACTGTATGGTTCCCACAGAGGCAAAAAAATCCTAAGAAATTTAAAGTTCTCTCAGATCAAGTCGAAAACAAGGCGAGGCAGACCCAGGCTCGAGAAGCGAGCACCATAATACAGGTTGTATTATTATGCACATAATATCTCACATTGGATATCACATTGTATCTCTCTTGTAAGAGATTTATTTGTCAGTCCAGCTTTCTGCTGCTCCATGTGACATGAACTGATCTTTGTCAAATAGATAAACAAAACCACAGATTTTGTTTTATATCTCCATTAACTGCAATCCCTTTTATTTTCGGCTCGTGGAATGTCATGATTTATATCCATGTAATGGTTAAAGGTGCAGTCAGGGAGCACAGTAGATGCATAAGCTCTTCAGTTAAATATAGATATAGACATAGATATGAACATAGATAATATAAATATAATATATAGACATATATATAAAATACATAAAAATATAAAAATGTATCAATACAAACACAGCCCTGCTTTTCGTTTCCAGAGAGGAAGGAAACAAGAAATGCCTGCAGCTGATGGAAATCCAGAGACTGGCTTCCATGGTCAGGGGAAATCCCCCTGGGACACACATGCCATCAATGGGTGAGAAGTAAAGCTCACCTTAAGCTGCAGACCAAGAGTAGCTGTCAAGTAAAAATCGGGAGAGTTAAGGAAATTAACTGGAGAAGACAGCAAGGGTCACCTAGCCAAGTGTGCTAATGGGATCCACCCTCCACGGAATGCATGAGCCAGGACCTTTCCCGTATAAATGCTACAATCCTCTTTCACAATCATTTTTATTTTAGTGGCCACCATGAAAAAGTTCAGTGTGGAATTTCAGCACTGAGACCCACTTTTAGTCCTCGAGCACATTTTCCCCCTTACATGACAGATCATTTTTAGCTCCCAGTTAGTTTTGTTAGGAGGTCAGAAAGTGGCCTCCTACCCAAGCAGACTCTTCCCTCACCTTCACTGCATTCATCATCCCTGCTAGGCCTGGCCAACTCACTCATTTCCTACCACTCATTTATTTTTCCAAAGGCTTTATGTGTTCCCTACATATAGCCATGTTTAAGAATGCAGTTGTTTATTCTCCTTTTGGACATCAGGGATTTATCTTGAGCAGTTGTTTGTCCATAATCTGTCCTCCACAGCCGTGCACATGCCATCATCACTGTGGCTTTGATGCTGAGCTGTGTTGTAATACCCAAAGGAGAAATAAATTACACTGGGGATGATGAATTACAGCTGTTTGCATTGTTTCAGTGCAGAGCTCTTGAGGGATGTCTGCATTTCCCCCTGGGACCCTCAAGGATCATCACATCCAACTCCAACACAACAAAACCAACTCAAGCAGCCCTGTTTGTGTCCACATGGCAAAACCCTTTTACCTCTGAAGCAAAAAGGTCTCACCCATGTTGCCTACAGGCCCTTGTCCATATTGGCTTTCCAAACCATGTGTAAAAGTTGCTATGAGGAGCACAAGCTGGTGCAAACCAGTGTTAACACCAGAGTGTGTTAACAGTTTTCTGTCCAGAACAAGCAGAACATCTGAGCTGGTGCCCTAGCACTGCTTAGTTAATTGGACCTCTGGCATCATTTCAATAATTAGTGATCTAGCACTCTTTAATTAGTATACAGCCTTTTGTCTTCGTTCACAGAGGATCAGGATTAAATATTTTGATGACAGAAGCATTTTATAGGTGAGCAGAATACTTTAGTAGTGATAGGAAGCACAAGGGGGTTGTGAGGGATAGGAAGGACCTTGGGGGAAGATTCCAGGACTGTACAAGCAAATAAGGATATTTGGGTGGACTTGATGATATCCAGTGCAAGTTATTGAGCACAGAAATGAGGATGAAGTCATCTTTCAGGGAGGCCTTAAAGCACAAACTGAATTTTATATATATATACTCACTGTAATGTTAAAACATTTATTAGATTTAAAGTTGGTCTCATGAAATAAAGACACTTAATCCACATGTACAGATGTTTCACCAGATGATGTTGGATGGAGAGGGCAATGGACTGAATAACATCCCAGTTTAGCACACCCTGGGACATACACATCCATGAGAAATGTTGCCTGATAAATTTATGGGGCAGCTGAGGTGCAGGGAAGTTCTAATGCACACAGAAACTGTTCTGAGAGCGATTTTTAAAACAAGTTTGATGGACAGACTCTGGAAGGCACGTGGAACACAAGAGCATCTGCCTTGATAAAGTTACAAGATAGAGGGTTTTTGTTCACAGGGGTAACAAGTAAAAGGGAAAGGGATAAACAAAACCCAGTGACCCAGATCTGGCAGACAAGGGATGAACAGGATGGGGATGAAGAACAAAAGTGTGTCGACCAGCACTGAGGGGCCATTAAGGAACTAACTACAGGCTGAGGTTTGGAGTGAGCTAATTGGGAAAGTGCAACTGATGAGAAGGGGAAAAGAAGGTGAACTTGGAGATTTGAGGTACTTAAGGGAGCTATGCAGGACAAGTGGTTGGACTTGATGATCTTAGAGGTCTTTTTTCCAACCTTAGTGATTCCATGATTCTGGGACTTGGAGGCAAGGAGGAGATCACAGAGCAGGTGTGAGGGCCTGGTGTTCCCACTGAGAGCACCCCAGACCGGGTTCCAGCTGTTGGGCAGGAGAATTCCCAGGTTCTGGGGGTTGCTGGAGATGTCAAACCTTATATAATGTCCTTAACATGAACTACTGCTTATGACAGAGTTGCTGGCTTTATTTAAAGCCTTTCTGCATGATCTGGGGAGGTGATGGATTCAGGACTGCTTTGGCAAAAGTTCTACTCAGAGAATAAACCAGTGCATACGGCTCAGTGAGTGGGGAGATGAGTAACAACAGCTAACACCCCACTTTTTATCATCAGCAGCATCTAACCACACACAGTTTACTTTTGCTAGTTGCTTGAGTTGAATCCTGGCCTTGGAACCACTTTTAAATATCACACGGACTTGTGTCACTGTCAAAATAATTTGAATGTATTCCTTCCAGGAAAAGAGCAGCTTAGAGCACCTTCCAGCACCTAAAGGAGCTACAAGTGAGCTGGAGAGCGACTTCTGACAAGAGCATGGAGTGTTGGGACAAGGGGAAATGGCTTCAAACTGACAGAGGGGAGGTTTGAATTAGATATTTAGGAAGGAATTCTTCCCTGTGAGGGTGGTGAAGCAGTGGCACAGCTGTTCACCTGAATTCCTACAGACAGAATCTCATTAAAAATGAATTTATATGTTAAATATAAAATCTGTATATTAAATCTGTATATTACGGCAACATATTATTGAGAAGCTAGATGGAATAGATGAATCAAATGTTCTTATCATTAAACTCCGCATAAAAACTTTTCAGCTTGTCTGAGTGCAGAAAATACAAAAAAGAAAACCATCTCCCCTGGCACAGGCAATGATACAATTTTCAGAGATAACATTTTACAGCTGGGTGCTGTATGAAGAATTAAGATGGTCAGACTCCTAATTATCCAAAACACTGCTCATCAAATCAAGGTCAAAGGGCTCCTTTAAGCAGCAAAACTTGTTACCTGCTTTAATACATTTAATGATTGATGATTAATTTTGAGCATTCATAAAGCTCCATTAAAACCATTAACTGTTCATTTGCAGCTTGTAATGAAATGTTTTGTTGGGTCAGAGCAAAGTGCTCAGTTGTAATTTCACACTGTTATTTCTCAAGATCGATTTGATTACATTGAAAAATCTAAAGAGAGGAGCAAAACATCAATAATTCAAATTATTTAAGAACCACACAGGACCGAAAGAAAAGTCTTAAGAAATAATGTCCTATTTATTTATTTCTAATAGCAGAGTAGCTTGATTTTGCTCCAAATTCTGCAGAACCTTCAGTCTAAAACTCAATCTCCCATTTCAGTATTTAAGTAATGATTGCACTAGAAAGAAGTTTACAGAAATCCACAGTTTTCATAACTCTTAAGAGTTATGGGTGTAATTTTTCTACAAGCAAATAGATTGTATGCTTTAGAAAAATGAGTCTGTGGAACATTATAAACACTACTAACTCCACTGAAATGAAAGGAAAATTTTAGTATTTATGACATCAGAATCTCACCCACTGTGCTTACTGGAAAAGTTCATTTTGACTTTAAGTAAAGAGGAAAAAGTACAAGATAAACAGCTGACATTCTGTCTCTGAGTCCTTACTCAACATGGAAAAAGTAGTAAAAACATTAATATATATTGTGTTTCAATATGCTTATTAATTCAATTTCAGTGCTTTTCGTTTAAAGTGAAAAAGAAAAACCTGTGAAGAAAAAAGGTGGAAAAGCAAATCAGGAGCTTATGTGCAATTCGTAACAGCAAGGAATGTGCATGAAAAGATATAAAGACTATTTTACATAACTTTTTTCTATTTCCACAAGTAGACTGAGAGCTTTTTCTACATCTTTTCTGTCTGTCATAGCCATTACATAGTATTCCTGTAATGTCTTTAGCTGATTTGAGCCCTCTTGCAAACAAGCACAAAACTCCTTTAATCAATTTTCTGCTGCTTTTACACCCTGTTGCCCCTCATCCTTCTATTTATCTGAATTACAACAACATTAAATTCTCACTGGCACTTCCCAGTTTCTCAAATAGTGACTAATATAAAGCAAAATGCAGGTTTTGTCTATAAATCCTGACTGCCCCATGTGTAAACAGGGTGGTTACGTATTTAGTTTTCTAATTATCTCATAAATCACACCTTGCCTCAGACTAGAAATTCATCACCTTAAACTGCTACAACCTGCACACCTGCTCTGTAGCTGATGCCATCCTACTCTTGCAGCATGGAGGTTTTTAGAAGTGATGCAATTTTGTTTATTTTTTAAAATGAAAAGATGTTAAAAACCAAGAATGCCTAGAAATTAATATTCTGTATCTCAGCGGGTTGTCAGCATGTGCATTTATGCTTTCCCTGCATGTGTATTCATGCACTCGAGACTGACAAATTTTTATCTCAGTTGTATACTCAAGAAATAGCATCAAGGCACCTTTCTTTTATCTTCCTTCCTTTCTTCCTGACATCACTCATGCTTGGTGTAAAAAAAAGAAAGGCACACACCCTGCCATACCTATTCTTCTCAACATCAGAATTTCTGGAAAAAAAACCCACAACTTGTGGCCTCAAAGTGATGGATGGATGCAGGAATATACACACAAAAACATATCTGAAAGAATAGGATGTCAGCCAATGTCAGGAAGCTCAACATGAAGAGCAGAAAAAGGCTGAATTCTTCCACTTGTGGATATGTGGATGCTCAGTTTTCTCTGGCTGGTGCAGTTTAGCTGCAGTTTCAGTGTGTTTGCAGTGCCACACATTCCAGCCAAACCAACAAGAGCCCCTGAGAAGACAACAACTGAAGAACGTGGTACAACATGTGCCACGTGCACCTGGATGCACAGCCAAGTTATTTTTGCCCGAGGATCAGGATTTCCCCTGCTGGGAAGTTGCAGGTGTGCTCTCATACAGCAGGAAAACCAACACCAGCACATTAAACAGGGATGGCAGAGCCAGGGACGGCCTGCCTGGCCTGAAACGAGTACAAGAAGGGCTGGAAGGAAGGACAGGGTTCTTGGACTCACTGGGGACCTCCAAACCAGAAGGAGATCTTTGGCCAGACTAGGAGCAGTTGAATCCCTGCTGGCAAACCCCACTTGGCAAAGGTTGTGTGTGCACCAGCAAGTGCTGCTGTCCTGTGCTCCCAGCCCTCAGCTGTCTGTGCTCAGGGCCAGCTCTGGTACAGAGGGGCTGAGAGCTCGGGTCAGACTGCTGTGGAAACTGCTCCATTGGAGGTGATGCCTTAAGCTTTAGCCTTCATATTTTCCAGATTCTCTACTGCATTAGTATGTAACCCTGAACTTCATATGAAGTGTTGGCAAGTTCTCCTCACAGTTTAGTTACACCAAACAATCATTTTCCTGAGAACCAAGGACACCGTTGCAGTTTCAGGCCCAAAAAGTGCAAACAACAGCAAACTGAGGAGAGTGAAACAGGAGGATGGGGGTTCATAACCTGATGTGTAATTGGACAATTAACCCCAATATAGAGATGGACCAAAACTTATAAAAATGTGAAAACTCGTGACCCATCATCCATCTTGGGTGTAGCCACAGCCAGGCTCCTGTACTGCCCGCCTTGTGTCTTTTGAAGGGCTTTTTAAATAAATGCCTACTTTATTGCTTTAACACTGCCTAGCCTCTGTTCCAGGTAGCCTCTCAAGGCATCAGAGGAAATGCTAAATGAGAAGGAAAAGCACCTGAGAGGCCTCATCTGGGACTGTACCCTGGAAGAGCTGCTCCAGTGCTCTTGATCCTGCTTGATCTGTGTCGTTTAGGATGCAGTCCCCCATCCCTTCTTCCCTACTCCCCATTTCAGAGCCAGCACTTTAAAATCAGCACTTTCACCGGTGTATTTGTAGCTCTTGGGAAATGAGTTTGTTGCTGTTAAACTTGATGGTAAATGCTAGCTGGCAAAGAAGACAGGAACCTTTCAGTATCTTATCTGTTGATGTCACTGCAGTGAGATTACCTGTTACTGTGTGGGGTTGATGGATTTTCTCTATGTAGGCCCTTGGGATATTGCCAAACATGACAAACTTTGAGCTTTCAGATCACTGGGATGAACCTTCCAACCAGGCAAAGAAGCAAACATGACCATTACTTAGAGCAGCAAAGATAATATGAAAAGCACCCTGATACATCCTTTCTCCATGTTTGCCACAGAGAAATAAAAGCCTGGGAATTTGTGCAAAGAGGGATATTCACGCTGATGAACTGATGAAATGCTCAGGAGAGCTGGTGACCAACTCCATGCTCAGCATTTTCAAGATCACCAATCCCAAACCAAAGGTTTAATCCAGAGGTTTAGTTGGCTCCAAGGGAACTTTTCCACACGTATCTTCAGACTCAGATCTCTTTCTATACTGAGAACTAAACTGCACCAAAGCCCAAGGCTCGGCATTTCTTTCTGCTGCCTGTGTTGTGAAACTGTTTGTACAGTTCCTGGTGTGGTTTTGCCCCATGTCAGCCACCACAGTCCCAGACAATACTTGGTCACATTTTAGAGCATAATATGCACCAGGAATGATTCCAGTGGGCAACTGAGTCGCACACACTCTTGTTTAGAGATAAAAGAGTTTAACCACATGGATGTGAGCTGTGTCTTGCCAGCTAAACTTGGGAATAAATAATGTGTGCCACCCATTTGGTTACTAATAGACTTGGAATGATTTTTTTCATCAGCTGAAACCCTTTTCAGATGCCTCCTTTGTAACCTGATGCTGATGCAATGTATTGCAACCATTCTTTTCACCCTCAAGTGTGTGATGAGCAATATCACCATTTTATAAAGTCTGGATGCTGCAAAGCAGTTGAGCAACAGAGTTCCCTACTCATGGCCATGGTTCTGACCTATGGTAAACAACATAATTCAACCTGACTGAGAGCAGAAGAGAGTAAACCAATATCCTAATGAGGATTTTCAATGGCAGACTTTAATAACAGTGTTTGAATTACTGTGTTCAAATTCCTCAAACCCTCAGTGGTTTCCCAGCCTCCTCTATTCTTCAATAGCAGCAAAAAGCTACTAGGAACTCTACCCTTGAAATATTTTTAGATGGGTTTTGGTATTTTAGGGTAAGATGTTCACCTGCAGCAGTGGCAGGTCCTGACTGGGATCTCCTTCCTGCCCTGAGAAATCCAAGGAAAAGGACTGCAGGAGAACTGAATTGTGCAACTCCAGGGTAGGAGATTCTGAACACTTATGGCTCCGGGGTAACAGAGCTGACAGCTTTGCACTGAACATGTGCTGATGCAGAAAGGTGGGAATGGAAAGGAAAGAGAAAATGGCTTTGACACCTGGAACACAAACTCAAAATACCCATTTTGATGTTAAAGACCATGCCAATGGCCAGAAGCACAAAGCACAGGGTACTGTCAGTACTGCCAGCTTCTGAAAGGTTCATGCTGTTCTCGAAGAGCTCACAGTGACTGAAGCAAAGAGAACATTGTGAGCTTTAAAGGAGTTGAGGACACAGTGGCACATTGTTCTCTTCCTGGAGAATAGCAGGATAACTCCTTGGAAGTGGTGAATCAAATTAGTAGTGCTTTTCAAAGTGTCAGAATTTGACTGCACTGAAAAAGGACCGCACAAATGAGTTCTGTGCTTGACAGTTAAATGAAAATGCACAGGAAAACCTCAGGATAGCAGCTAACCTTCCTTATAGACAGCCCTATATGTACAAGTGTTGGATTTGATAGAGACAAAGCTTGGGAATGCAGCCTTACCCCAAACAATGGAAGGAGTGGTTAAGTTCACCAGAGAAGAAAAATCACTTCCAGAAGTTGTAAACAATCTGGCAGAGAAGTTGTGGTCCTGTGCCACATGAAGAACCAAAGCCCAGGAGGACCTGGACAAATGAGCTTTCCCAAATTATCCCAGAGCTTGATTAGGTTGTCCATGTGCCTATTTAGAAAAAAACAGAGGCTGACCAATCTTCTCACATGAAGTTTCCATGTTTACCTGTATAAAGCACCATGACATAGAAAAGTTGTTTACAAGAAAGAGAATTTTGAAATATTTGCAGTAAGCACGGGTCTGCATATAAATTGATAAACAATAAGTGCATGGTTTTCTTTCAGATAGATGTCTAACTTTTTACAATATATTGATGAATGTACAGGTTTTCTCATACATATGCCATTCTTCATATGCCATTTATAGCTTCACAGTTCTTACAGTTTCACAGATCATGTGCTTGCCATGATGCACAGATTAATGGAAAATCAACCACTTAAAAAAGAGACAAATCAGGCACTAAGCATATAAACTCTGCCAAGGACGAAGTCAGCCTCGGAGGAAAATGAATTTGTTTACTTTTCCCCAAGTAACACAACTCTTGCATTGAATCATGACATCTTAAGTATCCTGTTTCCGATTATATGCTTAGACAAGGAGTGCTTCTGCAGTTAATGAAGTATTTCTGTCAGGCACTAAATAAATTTAAGCTCTGTCAATGGCATGCATTGCTGGAAAGCTGTCAATTCAAATCTCTCCCTGGGACACAGATGTCTGCATTTCTCCAAATTTCTCCCTTAAATCTCCAAGCTGATGCTCCCACTCTCACCCTGAAATCACGGCACGCTCCTGCGCTCTGCTAAATGCACAAAACGCCCTTTGTTGAGCAAGAGATTTTTATGGGTCGTGCCAGGTGTTAACTGAGCCGTTTAACACCATCCACAAAGAGACACCTGCACGACGGTGATGATGACAAATAAAACCAAGCGCAGTGTGATGAAGAGCAGCGTTTCCTTTAACAACCACGCTCTGGAAGGAGCAATCCCTTGGAGCAGCTGGAGAGGATAATTTATTTATCAGAGGAGCACGGAGCATTAGGGCACTGACTCGTGGGCTCTCCATTTCCAGGTACTTACCCAGCTCAGAAGGGATGAGCAGCTGTGCCGAGGGTAATGTTACAGGCACGGCTGAGCTGCTCTGACAGCTTGTTGCTGCGAAAAGAAGTGACTTGTTAGCACTCTATTCCTGGCAACAGATCCCTCACTTACCTTGAGTTCTGGAACCTTTCCTCTCACCGGCTGAAGGAATTTGATTCACTGACCCAGAGAAATGTATTCCTGGTTTTGCTGGCTGTTGTTTTAGAAAGCTGAATAAGGTGCAGAATTAAAGAGGAAGGTGAAACCCTCTGAGGAGAATTAAGGCTGGAGGAGGAGCAGGACCTCCCCATTTCAGCACAGCGAGGTCTTGAGGGCCTTTTTAGTTGGGCATCAATGTTTACAACAGTAAAAAATATTAAAAAAATGAAAAAGGCACATCTAAATAATGAACATTTTACTGTGCTTTTCATCCAGTGCTGCCAGTCCCATGCAGGATAAAAGATCTGTGCCATCCAGTCTCACGTAAATCCCAGCTTGCAGGGAGCTACCCTGAGCAAACATGAGGAAATCACAAAAGATGGGAACAGATTCTAGTTACAAACAATCTGGGTTACAAACTGAGCTTTAAAGCAGTCACACAAACTGCACTGAGGTGTTGCTCTGAAAATCCCAAACCTATAAACATTCCCTTGCATGCCTTACCAGCAGCAGAGTCCTTTGAAGTAGCTATAGCCAGATTCCAAAATTTATTTTTCTTCACCATTCCAAAGATTTTTTAAAAAAATTTAAAATTCTTTTCTAGTTTTATTGCTACTTCTCAGCAACTTCAATATTTCCAGGGCTGAAAAGTTACCTAAAAATTATAAAGCATTAAAGTACATTTTATTGCTACCTTAAAATAACTCAGATGATATCAGATCTGGAAAAAATTAAATATTGTCTTAAATCATGCAAACTTAATTTTGCTTTGTTTTGTGTCTGTAACTAGTCCGATAGAGCAATACCGCTTTTCTCTTGGTAAAAGAGTAAGGTTTTAAAAAGAAATAATGGCAGAGCCATAGAGCCAAGAGAAATTCAGATGCTGCTGACATCCCCAGCTTCTAGAAGTAGAAAGCTCTTCCAAAACTGTCAAATCTATTAATTCTCCATGTCACACTACAGAAACTCCTGTGAAATACTGGATTTTACCCAGAAGGGGAAAATTTTGTTGATGAAATGAAGAAAACAGGGTTTTTATATTTTTGTAAGTTGGTTTTTCTTAAACTTGCAGTAGAAATCTGACTAAAGTCACTGCCTTCAAGCTTATTTAATTTTATATACTTATGATTTCTATACAACATTCTGGTAAAGGTTTATTGCCTGTTCATATTTCTGTTTCTTTAACATGAGATCTCTCCTCATCTAGAATTCAAAAACTTGTGAAATAAAAGGAGATGAACAAATAAAAAGCCCTACACATGAATTGGCATTAAACAATATTCCAAATTTGTTTAAATACTACCAGAATAGATAATAAAATCACTAATATTGCCATCCCAAAAACCATGTAGGACATTTCCCCTTTTTAAGAACCCATCGTTAGGTGTCACACTGTAATGGATGGATGGATGAATCAGTGTCACCACTTTGGTGACAATGACCCACAAAACCCTAACATTTCTTCTATTTTCAGATGTGTGTATTGAGTGAATACTTGTTCTGTCCTACAGAGACAGTATTTAGGGGATACAGATCTCATTTTCATAATTTCATTTCTTTACTCCTTTTCTATGATTTCCTCTGGAAAAAATTTAGTGATGCCAACCTATCTCATAGAGCAATTTCCTGCTTGGGGCTTTTATGTAAAAACAGTGTGCTGGTGTGTAGACTGGAGAAACAGTTATTGCATCTTGACAATCAATCACCCAAATTAAAATAAGCCAACTTCATTATTGTCTGAGAAAATAAGAAGTAATTAAAAATGAAGTATTTAGATAACAATTGTAATAAGTATCAAGAAACTCTTATTTTCTCTCTACTGAGTTCTATTATAAAAGACAGAAACAGAGCAGAACAATTTTTTTTCCAAAACAATTTCAATCTAGTTTTATAATTAAATCAAAGATAGATTTCCCCATTAGCACAACTATTGCAGCATCTGAGTAATTATGAATAATCAGCCAAGGGTATTCTTTACTGATTTTCCTTGTGTATCATTAATTATCTGAAGTGACAGGCCTAACATAATTTCTATCATGAATAAACAAGCAGAGGAAACACAGAGGAAGTCAAGTACAAATAATGAGGAGATGGCCTCTCTTTGAAAATCAGAGCAATCCTGCAAAATGTTAATGGCTGTTCTATTTAAATGAAGCTGCAAGACATTAAAGCTTGTGATATGTTGCATATCATTAATTCTCAGTAAAAGTGTAGATGGAATTCATACTTAATTCAATGCAATTTTCTGCCAGTTAATGGCCCTGAGAATCAAACATTCACAAATGTACATGGGAGTTTTTCCATACCGATACTTTATGGGTTTTAAAAACTGGCTTTTACTGCAAATAGAAAACTATACCTAAGCAATTTTCCCTTTTTCTGAGTGTGACCTGATTTTTATATTTGTAATAAGATGCTCTCTTCTGATGATTTACTGTATTACATGTGAATTATAAAGTATTTTTCAATTTAATGCATTTTATTTAATGGGTAAATAAGTACAAAAATTGCTAACACAGCTGAATTTCCTTTTTAAGTTCATGTTCCTTTTTGGTTGTTATTCCATTTCAGTGCCAGAAATACGATTTAAGAATTCCCCCGTGATAATTCCATGGTTTTGAAAAAATCGAGCAATATTTCCTTTTCTGTATTTTTGAGGCTTGTGACACCAAAAGAACAATTTATCTCACCTTGTATAGTGAGATGCTAATTGAGGTTTTTGAAAATACTTTCTTTACTATCTGTTGCAGTAGAGGTTGATGCATCTTTCAAGCTTTCAGCAGCTTGTACATAGTCCTGGTGCTGCTCGTGCTGGACATTGATCAATGCTGCCAAATTCTGCTGGGAAGAAACTGGTCCTGGCTGCTTTGAAGGGTCAATGGTTCTGTGTCCTCTGCTGTGTTTCAAAAAGCTGCAGCAACAATGAAATGTGCAAGAAAATGAAATAATAACCACAATTATTTCTGGAAGTTTTTCAGAGCAGTTTCATTTGCGTCTGTCTGTCCTTTGGAAGGGAAGGGGACCTTGAAATCACCTTTTTCTGGTCCAAACCAGAGGACTCAATTCAATGACTAGCTGGAAAGATCACCTTCACTCCTGAAGCTCTGAGGTGACTTACCCCAAAATCCCAGTGTGCTGATGGCTGCATTACCGACTGCTACCAACCCAGCTGAGCAGATCCTGCCTCCAGCAGTGCTGCTTAAATGCTGGAACATTTCCAAGAGCTCTGTTTGCCCAGGAAATACCTTTGCCTACCAACCCGAGCAGCTCTGATAACAACCACAACAGTGGGACAGTAAAGGAGACAAAAGAATAAGCTGGGTACTCTCTGCAAGGCTTACTAATAAGAAAAATCAGACCAGTAAACTCAAATAATGCCCTGTACAACTGTACTGAATGTAGCTGCACCCCAGAGATTTGGAAGCACCACAACTTTCTTTACCATCAACATCTTACTTACACGAAATGGAAATTCTCTTTTGTGAATACAAGAGGGAGCTTGAGACACACCAATACAACAAAATCCACAACATTGGACATGGCTGAAGCCTTGCCTCTGCCTGGTGACTCTTAAATGTAGAATTATTTTTCTTTATGCTTCTCCAAACATAACTCCGAGGTTAAAAGATTCAGTGCTTTACAAGTTCTGAAGAGGTGATACTGTTAACAAGGTGATGATTGTTTAAATTGTTTATGTATGATGTATACATGAAAATGTCCAGTCACTGTTAGAATTCCCATTCATGAGCATCCCGTGCATGCCTTCCAAGAGGTATAAGTAAATATGACTGAAGATCGTGATGGATTTATTAATATTTGCCAGTGAAGTGGATAATTCCTTCAGATACATAATTGTTCAGGAATAAATTAAATTGTTCACGTGATAAAGGTCCTGCAAATCATCTGCACAAATGGAAGATGAAATTAATCTCCTTAAGAAAATGCAGTTTAAACAGGTTTGATCTACGAGGCGCTCTTCCTTTTAATTTTGAATAATGACTTTCTGTAAACATTATTGTCCTCTGTAATGTTGAGTTCCTACTCCCAATTATTTTGGCCAAAACATTGTTTAGGGTCAACTTCTTTCATAATCCTGAAATTTATTATAGGCATATTACTGCATAAATATTTTGCATTGATAATGAGGGAAGAACTAATATTCTATTAACGTTTTTCATCATTCTTAACTAATGAAACTCATTCACAGAATTTCCTCTGTATCGCAAGCTTACTTCTGAAGTTTACTGATATTAGACAGTCTATATTTGAAAACATTAATCCTTTGATATTTTGAATGTTATTCCTTTATAATTTCTGATGGGTTCTACAGTGAAACAAAAAGAAAGAAGCTAAAGATCTTTCTACTACACAATCCTTCTGCCATGCTGAAAAATTACTTGTACAACAGGCTTGAGAAATCTTTAATAACAGCTACAGTCAAGAATTGCCTCTTTTTCTCCACTGGCTGAAAAAATAAACCGACAACTAGTTCAGCTGCAGCTTTTTATACTGTATCTACAAATCTAAATGTAGAGCAGTCAGCGCACATTTCACATTTACATGGGAACCTTTAGAAAATACTGATATTGCAGGCAAGCTGTAAGTGCTAAGCACACAAAGAGCTGTGAGAAATAGGCACTTAAAGTGTACAGTGTTCTCAGGATCTGCCAGTTCTGTGTGTGACATTCCAGTGTGTGACATTGTTTTAGCTCCATTGCCACGAATGATAAATGACATATCTTTCAAAATTCAGTATCTGCAAAAGCAAAGACCTGATGCAGATATCATTGTGTGGAACTGCTGTAACACTGCAGTATTTGTAGTGGCTTAAAGCCCTGTAAAAACCACAATATATTTCTGATTTCCTGCCAGTTGTGATGATTTTAACTTTGCATTACCTATTACCTGGTTTTTATAATGGACTAGTTTTATTATAAAAGGAATATCTTCTGAGGACAAACTGTTTTGAAGAATGCCTGAAGTATTAATCTTAGTTATTTATTACCAATAATACGATCCTATTTTCACCATCTAACACACAATTAACAGAATAAAATTTTAAAAAGTTAAATTTCAGAAAGTGTTTGCTAAGAAATTTGACAATTTTCACCCACCAGTTAGGGATTTACCCGTTTTTATGACATGAATGTGCTACCTTTGTTCAGTGTCACACGGGACCAAAAAGCCTCCTTTGCCTGCTTTCAGAAACTCTTTTAAATGCAAAAACTTGAACTTTCAAATGCAGACTGTTTCCTGTACAACATCACTAATGGGGAAACAATAATTACAGGAAAAAAAAACCACCAAAAAATCCCAACACAGGGAGAAGAGGCTAGAAAATCTTAAAGTCCTTATACCTTTTTGTCACTAGGTCAGGATTTGCCTCTTAGTGGAACAGACAGTAAGACCTGTTCAGAAAGCTCTTTAATTCCAGCTTCCTTGCCTCTGGCATATAATTACATCAAAGTAATTCCAAAGTTACAACCAAATGTAAGTAGACACGATGAAACAGTGTTTCCCCAACCATCATTTTATTTTCCATCTGTAGAAACAAGTAAATTTTCTTCCCCGTCTGAAAAAGTTTTGGAATAATATAGAAATATTCACTTTTTTAAAAAATAAACAAAGGATTATCCCAGATTTTATAGTAAATAAGACATGTAATCTAGATAATTATAAACTAAGGTAGAGTATACACCAGTTTTTGCATATTTATACTTATTCATATTTGGCTAAAAGTTTAATGATCTCATTTTACTTTTTAAATAGTGAGGTCTGCCTTGCTATGGATGAAATACCATTGATACACACCCTCTCAAGATCCAGGAGACATTTTCAGCCTCCTGTCAAGTTCTTAATAATTTTTATCCATTAGCTATAAAAACATTCTTGCATAATAGAATTAATTATTAATAATAATATTTTTATTCTTCCCTTGAAAGAATCGTATTCCTTAAATTCCACATTCTTCCTGTTTCTTTGATTTTCCAGCTCTAAAGCAGCCTCAAAAATCTAAAAACTAAAATACTCAAATTCTAAAGGCTAAACCAAAAATGTGCTAAATGTGTACACTTTTGAAAGTGATGTAATAGCAACTACACTCAAATGAACAAAAGCCCTCCTAATGCTTGAAACACACGTGCAGGGCTTCTCAGATTGTGGTGCTGAAAGCAAAACTGTTCATCATTTGCCAGACTGGAAAATAAAGCAGTAAGTTTTCTCCTTTAGAA
>VXBU01016621.1:24999-54422 GCA_013400315.1 Bombycilla garrulus
GCCCCTCCTGATTTTAACAGTTCATGAAGATGGAGATAGAATACAGACCTTCTGGAATATGTTACATTGTAACCTAGGACATATACATTACTTGGCATTTTGGTTTTTGTACATAGCAATTCCAATATTTTCTAGTTTCCATTCCTGATTTAGAAAGCTTTTGGTATTTCCAATTAAAAAAAAAACAAAACAAAAAAACCCTTCAAACACTAGCTAATGTTTAACTATTTTTTTTAACATTTAGAGAATTATAATTTTAGAAGCACCATTTTTTAATTTTTCTTTTAAGGCTGACATAAAGCTTTCAACATAACTCCAGTAACACTGTCTTTGGTGAGTCACACTAGTGCATTTGAGCCTCAAAATGTGACCAAAAAATTAAACTTATTCTTGGTCATCATTCTTACATTCAAAAGCATAAATATAGCCCTTTTCAGGTAAGATATAGGCCTTCTCACTGCAGCTATTTGCTTCTATATGTATTTCTCCAACTGCCTGAACCAAAAGCACCTCCCATCCCAAGGCACCTTAAAAAGCAGGGAAAAAGATCTCATTTCCACTGCATCAATTTTCAAGCAACATTTTGTTCTAGCAAAGGTAGTCCTGGAGAATATTTGAAACACATTTAATGAGAAGTTCCCATTAGGAACCCAAAAGCAGAGACATAGGTGAAGGGACCTAAATGCAAAGCAGTAGAGACCACATCCAGGAAACTCCTACTTGAGAGTTAAATGTTCAAGTGCAGAATGCAGACAGAAAACTGATCCCATTAGCTTACACTAAATGTTTATTTGTTATTAGTTGCTTGAACATTGACTCTGTAGCATCCTTGAAGACAGAGGGATTTTGAAAGTGCTTGAATGCAATTTTTTTTGAGAAATATTGAGGCTTTTTGACGATTGTTTTGGAATTTTTCACTATTTCTGCAGTTGGAGGGAGTTTGTCCTCTGAGGTAGATGAGAAGCAAGCTGATAAAATCCCAACCACTTCATATATATATATATATATTCAGAAATCACCTTTTATTATTCTGGCTAGGTACCAAAAGATAAAGGAAGGAACATTTCTTAACACATATGACTTAGCCTTGTAATAAATTCCATTCCTATGGTGAAAAGAAAAATATTTAAGTAAGATTTCCTGCAGTGAAAAAGGGTTAATCATCACAAATATCAAAGGGAAAGCAAAAGATGTAAGGAGGAGTAGAATAATAAATCTTCATGATTTTCTAAAGAATATGTTTCTGCTTCAGGTATTTATTAAAAAGCAAGCTTTTAAAAATACTGTGCTATGGAAAGAAACCCCCAGGAATCTCCTCTGCAAGAGTTACTTTTTAAATGTCTTTAAATGTCCTGTTGAGAATGTGAAGTTGCTGGTAGATCATATAGAGCTGTCAATGACCACAAATAGCTCCCTCCGTGATATTTGACCCACAGACAAATGTGACCAAAACCATGGCTTCACATAAGTCAAAAACTTTGCCAAAGAATCACTAGTAAATATAATCTAAATATGTCTACCAGAAAATTGCCCTTGCAATTAATTAGTCATGTTATAATGAGAGTATACTGATACTACAAATAACAATTTGACCATCGCCATTGAGTTTGAATAACACTTTGTTAAAACTGAAACAAATAAGATTCTATTTTATGTCATTATCATTATGAGTACATGCTCAGGATGCACACAATACAGCAATAAAGAGGATTTAGCTTTAGGGATTCATATACATAAAGGAGCACCCAGATCAAAATATTTTGTAATCTACAGAATTAAAGGCAATATGTGGAAAAATTGTTCTCTCCAGCCCCAGGAAGTTAAGTCTTAATTATTAAAATTAGTGCAACTTCCTCTTAGATATTTATTTCTTGCCTTTCATTCTGTGGAAGAAAAGAGGAGGAGGAGAGGTGAGGCGAGGCAACACAGGAAGAGTTTTCTTTTAAATACCTAGGCTTTTCCCTAGTAAGATGTTGACTTACCCCAGAAACCTGTAAAGCTCTCAGGCATATTCTTACTCTTTGGAAAAAGAATATTCTCTCTTAATTTGACTTCTCCATGCTTAAAATAAGGCCGTGCTCAGCTAATTTCACAAATAATCTGCAGCTCTCCTTTTGAGACCCATGATCACTGTCCCAAGAGATTCATTCCCCATATGCTTCATATGAAGTGAAAATAAAACAATATTTCATTGTATTTGCCAGTGGCAGAAGACTTCAGGATTGTTATTGAAATAGAATCTCTCTTCTATAACTGGTAATTCTCTTGTATTTTGTGTGCATCTCATTCTCTTTCTTGTCATACATCTATAACTTTAAGTAGATGACCTATAATCTAGTAAAGCATAATCCCTCTTATCCTTCTCATAAATTTTTATCTCTATTATCTAATTTCTGTGTGAGCATACTGAGTTCTTCATTATATTATTTGAGAATAATTTGCTTTTCTCAGTGGCATTGCAGGAGTAGACAGGAAATTATTTTTTGGGCTAGATTCATCATAGCTAGTTCTTGTTTCCTGGAAGGTTGTTTTTTCCTTGTTCCTCTCTGACACTCAGGAGAATACCCCTTTCCTCCCACCAAATCTACTTTAAAGCTCTGCTAAAAAGCCCAGCTATTGGGATATTATCACAACAAATAAAGCAAAAAATAAATTCAGATATATAAAGCATATTTGCTAGGATTTGAACCCAGAGAGAAATAGTGCACATGAAGTTTTAAGGTATTTATGGTAACCTACTTCTGAAAACATAAAGAAAAAAAAAACAGAAAGAAAAATAGAAGTAAAAAGTAATAAACAAGGACATACTCTTTCTAATTGTAAAAATGAAGCATAAAAATGGCAGTCTGACTGTAGGACTTTGTTGCTCTCTGGTGCCTGAATCACGTCAAGAGAAACATGGAAGTAAGGTCACTATGTTCAGGATTGCAGATGATAAAAGGATTATAAGATGGAACAAGTAAGGTTGAATGGTACAAACTAAGTTAGATTTTGATTGTTTACATGAACAGAGCAGATGTTAAAGGCATTTTTTTGTACAGAAAGATGCAAAATAGTTAGGCTTGGAGCAAGAAAACAAGCTATACAATATGTGGCAAATGGCCCAATAATTTAGCACACTTGATCAGGAAAACAATTTGAAGGTTATTATGGAAAATCATTTTAACCAGAAACACAAAGCACAGTTGCAGTAAAAAAGGCAAACAAAACATTACTGTGAACGTGTAGATGAACAGACTACAATAAAAGGAAATATAATGTCGTTATTTTGCACTTTCCATTAGGCTATGTAGGAACTACAAATGCTGCATTGGCTAGCCATCACTGGAAGAAAATGTCTTGAAGTGAAAAAAAGAAAAAGTCAGCAAAATTATATTAAATCTTGAAAAATACACATTTAGAAAAACATGGCTTGAGCACTAAGTTTATAAAGGAATTTATGTGACAGAATTAGATGCAACAAAGTTTTCCTCTAATAATCCTAAATTCCAGATTTCAAGTCTAGAATCTATGAGGACAGGTCCTGTTCTGCATACAAGTCATTTTTTGACACCATGGTACCAGTTAATAAGTAAGAGCTACATTTACTCTAAGGATAATGTATATAACATATGGGCAATTAATCTAAAATGATAATGTATTCCAGCATAGTTTCTTAAACTTGGAGTTAAATTACATCATCCTAACATAAACACTGAAACATAGTGACAAGCTAGAAATAAATGTACAAAAATGTTATGGTCATTTTATACACAATTAATGGCAATATTCCAAAGTAAATGATATTTAAATAAATGCAAAACCCTAAATATTCCATTCTTGTATTAAAATAACTGTCTTATTGAAGACATATTCAAGTTAAATCATCAAAATAGTACTTTAGGTATTACACTAATAAAGACATTAAATAATTTTAGTCAGAGAATAGGTTCAACTGAAATTCAGTAAATAATTTTCAATAATTCAGAAAGATAAATTCATTAATGAAAGTTCAAGTCTAAAGGCAAAAAAATCTTTACAAACATGGATTCACTGTTCAGCTATCATCCTTTTTTCTTTGCTGTATGACTTTTCATCACTATTCTTTGGTTTACTTGAAGGTAAAGCATTTGCTTACATTTAAAAGCTAGATTTTTCTAATTCCAACTGCATTCTGTTTTAGAACAGGTCTGACAGGAAGATTCAGACTGAGATAAAAACATTCAGTTATAAATGCTACAGGTACAAAAAAGAAATATCTATTCACTATTATTAGCAGGAAATGTCTTAAACTACAGAGATTGGACTGCTTTATATAACAAAGAAGGAACTAAGTCTGAAGTTTTATTATGTAGTAGAAGAAAATTAAAAGATGGGGGGGGGAAAGTTGAATTTTAATAGCTTAAATTATTGAGTCAATCAGTACCCTATTACTTTCTCCCTTCACTGCACTATTTCAACATTATGATTTGTATTATTTTATCTTTATGGCATACCGGCTGATATTGCTTTTGTTTGTGTCAAACTTCCTTGAAAATGTGCACAAGGAAAACAGGAGACTAACCAGCTACTGTTCCCTCAGTATAAAAAGAATTATCCTCTTTTTGGTATAATTGGCAGGTGGGACAACATATGTGGCCTGTTGCTCAGTAGGCATTCTGTTTACTTCTCTGAAAACGATTCTTGCTCGTATGTTTAGCTAAAGATTAACCTGTACTTATATTTACTAAAGACTTCAAAAACTTTGCCATATATATCACAAGATTTTAACTGTAGACAGCAGTTTACATTCATATGTTTTGCTCTGATAACACACATTCAAGACCCCAGATGGATGCATTAATCACAGAATATTCTGAGTTAAAAGGGACCCAACAAGTTTCATTCAACTCCAAAATGAATGGCCCATACAGAAATCAAACCCACAACCTCAGCATTATTAGCACCCAGCTCTAACCAACTGAGCTAATCTCAGTGTCAAACAATATAAATGAAACAATAAAAGCAAAGGAATTAATATCTTTTCTTTAGGTCAACAAGGAGAAAGGGAAGAAAAAATATTATAATAAACTAGGCTCTAAGCCAAATTATTAATGCTACTTGAAAACAATTTGTAATCTAGACTTATTATTGAATGTTTTTCAGACTAATATATAATTCCAGTTTGTTAGGTTCATTTAATGCTTATCATTCTTTGTTTTCAAGTCTGCTAAGGTAAAAAATTAAAAATTTCTGCCTACTGTTCCTCATCCAGACTCCTGAGTTTAATAAAACATATGAGTCTTGTAATATGTCATCAGTGTAAAGTAGTTTTTCAACAGGATAAGATGCTCCATGCCAAAGTAAATTTTTCAGCCATAAAATTAAAAAAAAAAAATTATAAAAATTCACGAAGTGCTGAACCGTGGACATTTAGTAGCTAGACTTACTGTAAATTACTGTGGTGCTTAGAACCTATAGCAGCTGTCTACATAATCAATGAAGGAGGTTGTGTTTATGACAGATTGAGGGAGTGGAAAGGATTAGTTGAGGACAGGATACCTCATCATTAAATTTAGCAAAAATTGTTCAACCTTAGAAGCATACAACAGGGTTTTTACTTTTAATTAAGTTTTAACTGCTGTTTATGCAAATTCTCCCCTAAATCAGTATCAAACATGTCCTAAAGCTATTCATACATATAGCTAATTCATTCTGTGCTTGACAATCCTGCCACTGCAGCAATGTCAGCAAAATAGCTGATTATATTAGATGTGGTCGAGGCTCATTTGCAATTTCTGATTAAACTGCTTTTATTGTACTAGACTGTAATGCTAATCAGAATTAGCTAGGTGCTGAAACATGACCACAACTGTTCACAGAATGAGTTTTAAGAAGATCAGACAGAAAACTATAAATGGAACTAACCTGCAGTGTGTTTATTAAGATTAGCAATAGAGCAAAACAAACTACCATTCACAGAAATTTTAATTCTGAGATTTCATTTTATATAACTCAGAGGTAGAGGTTCAAAGACATGACTTTGTGTTTTAATTAAAATTATACAAGGCTCCAAGGTAAACATTTGTACTTTATGCTTAAACAAAAGGACTTTACTCTGTGTTCAAATATAAAGCAGGATCAGTACCCTGCATAATATTTTCCTTTTCTCCCATACCAAAATAATTGCATATGAAGGTTTGAACATTCACAAACTCACTGTTCAGCTCAAACTCTGAGGAGCAGATAGTGCTAAGCAAACCAGATGAACGTGCTTCAGGCCACTTTTTACTCGGAAAAAGTAACAATGCTCTTAGTCGTTTTGCAAATAAGGATATAAAATAGCTCCCTACTTTCAGGAATAGCTTTTTCTAAGCAGATCATTGCTTTATTCTTTTTGCTCAGTACTGATGATAGAAACAGTTGCAAAGATTTGGAAAAAATCCTTCATCTCAGCATTCAAACCTTCTGGCTTCCTATGGGGTAATTTAGAAACACCCAAGCAGAATGAAATAAGGCTCCTAGTCACCTGAGAGTGCCTGCTATCTGCCATAGCACAGGGCAACACTGGGGTCAGTGTAGCCAAAGTGCCCTTGGCTAACTTACCAGAGCAGGGGGCAGTGCAGCCAGCCCAGCCCCCGGCGCTTTGGCTGGGCAGGAAGGAGTCCTGCATATCCCTGCTGCTTCCTGAGCACCTCGAGGCAGTGGCTCCTGCTGTCTCAGGGAGCAATTCCAACATCTCCCACAGGCAGGGAGAAAGAGCACCTTTATCAGTCTTTCTTCCGCCTTGCAAGGCTCTCAGGGCACACAGAGGTGTATGACTGGTCCCAGGTTCATGGAAGTTCAGAGGGAAATGTGTTACCTCATGGGTGAGACGCTGTCTCTTAGGAGCCTGAAGCAGAACCCATCTCCAGAGAAAACACCTTTGAGTTCAGAGGAAAAACTGATCATCATAAATCTGCAGTTCTTATCTCAGGCTGCACTGTAAGGCAAACCCCTGATTTCCAGAAGGGCTGAAAATGTTGTATTTTGTCTCTTTTTCTTTTAGCTTTCTATATTTTTGCTTATAAAGGATCAGGAAGGAAAAATAAAAACTGTGGCTTGGCAAAAATAATGACACAATAAAAACTGTTCAATCTCTGCTGAAACCTTAATGCTAATTAGACTGTTTAATTAGACTGTCTCTAATCAGTGGTATTCTCTTTGCAAACAAGAATGGTGGTGTCAAATATGATGAATTAAAATAGTTCACTGATTACACACCGAAAATTATGAAACTTCATGCCTCATTCCATATGTTCACTCAGCTCTGAAAAGAAAAGGTATTTTTCAAAAATATGTTTTTTGAAGCTATTGCGATTTTGATTTCAGCTGTCACAATAATTTCATGGAGTTCCCTACTATCCTTTTCCATGTATAATTCCTGTAAAACACTGAATCGAGAGATTACAGTTCATCAAAACACAATTGTTTTTCCCCAGTAGGTTTTGGATTCAGTCTCAAAGAAATAGATTTTCTCATTTAGTCAAAAATAATTTATAAAACCTTAGGTTTAACAAGGTGACCTTCCAGAATACTCAAAATTTAGAAGGACTATTGCAACTGAAGATGCTACTTTGATAGTCTCCACCAACTGTTTCTAAAATCCTGATTAAAATAAACCTGAAGAATTTATTTTCAGCATGAGAGTAACTTTTACAAACTTCCAGGAGTGAAGTAGCATGCTATTTGTCAGTCAAATGTAGGAGTTGACATTCTTTTTCATTAGCTTCTGATTAACTTGAAATATTACAGTGAAAAATCAGTAGACAACTTATGAAAAATACTTAATCTGTTCTTAGATAAAAAAGATTAATGAAATTTACTTAAACTACCTTATTGTGGCTTTCACTCAATCACCACGCTAAGGTGATCACAAACTCCTGGTCCATGAGACACCCATGCAAAGTCTACCTTGGGAAAATATTATCTTTCCTTGCTGTTCTGGGTAAGCAAGGTGCACTCTGCTTGCTGCACCATAGGGCTATTTAGAACAGCATAGATATCGCCATCACTCCACATTGCCTTGTCTCTATTTCAGAAATTTGATTCCTCCTAACACTTTCAAGTGTAAAATTTAAATTAAGAACAACCTGTGATACGTTTCACACATGCAGAGGCAAATTTGCCAGTAACCTGGGATGAGAAAAAATTAAGAGCCCAATAGTCAGCCAGACTGAAATCCATACTATGAGCAGAAAACCTCTGCTCCTTGTTAAGAGAGGCAACAAAATTATTTCTTCCAGCTCCTTTCTCCATTCATAACTTCAGTCTTAATATGATGAAAATGAGATATCTAATCTCAAGTGTTAAAAAAAACCTGAGATCTCTTATATATGGCAAGTATTGTAAACTTCCTGATTCCTGCAAAAGTGAGGATTTACAGCACTCTGTGCATGATGCCCTGGAGGCCCCTTAAACCAATATAAATGGCCTTGGAGGAAAAGCAATTACTGACTTACAGATCAGAAACTTCCTGCAGAAAGCTTACAAATAAATAGAATAAGGACACTTGGGGAAAAACCCTCTCATTTTCTAACAAAAATGACAAGAACATCATTGGCTGCGCCTCATGCTCAGTGGATTTTACAAAGGTGGCAAACATGGAGCATCCAAAGCTAATCTTTATTTCAGTAATATTATCCCCAGGCCTCAGACAGACTAACATTGACACTGCAATCCAGTTTAAAGCAATTCTATTTTCAGGATAGTTATAATAGTTCAGCTCTTTATAGAAGCAAGCATTGCAAACTGTAGCATCATTCACTTGAAATGGGATAAGGGTAGACAGAGAGATATTCCTTGGTGCTGCTGGATGAAGATGAGAGAAAGCCAAAACCCTCTGCAGAGTAACAAAAGTGTTCTATAAGAAAATGGAAGTCAAAAGGAGGAAAAAAAGGTATTATTCAAGTACCTATCAAATATGTCCTGGTTAGAGAATATTTGGAAATTAAATCAGTGGAAAAGGCTTCTTGTGTCAATTCTTCAGGGAAACCACTTCATTTTTTAAAAAATATTAGAAAATTTTCAGATCTAGAAATGGAAATTTCTTTTCCCAGTCCCAGAGAATCCAGCAGCTCAAATCTTAGTCAGCCATCCAGGACTAAATTATGAGTTCCTGAAAAAAACATTACCAGTAATTTTATTCTTCCAGAGTATCTTTGTCTGAAGGAATAAAAAAAAAAAAAGAAGTCAGAAAAATCTGCACAAGCNCCTGGTATTAGCTGAAATAAACTATTCCCTGAATTATTTGCCTTCTGCCTTTTCACTTTTCTCTTTGTTTTTATTGGTTTCTTTAGATTGCAAGTATCGCTCCCTTAAGGAAGTCAATACACATCCCTGGGTTTATTTGAAAACATTATTAAGAGTTTAAAAACATGGAGCTATGGGAAGTAGCGTAGAGGGCTTTTTTAAAGCCCAGAAACTCTTTGCTATAGATGATTATTTCTTGCACAGAGGTGAGTGTGATCTTCCAATACCACATAAGAACCTCAGCCTTACATGTAACACAGTTGTCTTTTCCTCACTGAAATAGTACAAGCCACTTCATAGCTTTTTAAGAAATTATTCTCACCTGGCATTACTTTCTTTTTAGCTAGTCTTTTGGGGAGATATTCCTTGTGACAGACCCTCTGCTAAGTATTGGTGTATATCAACTATTTTCCACCTACTCTCTTCATATACTTCCTATTTCCCTCCACAGCTCAAAGAAAGTCTATAATGTCTGTCAGTTGTTTGGCATCATAAGTATGTTACATTCTGTTCATCTGAATCAAGAACATCCTGTGACTAAACATATAATTTGAATTATGCAGCTTTTATTCTGCAAAAGATTATTTCTGCATACCAAGTTCCCTCTGTACAAAATGTCTCTCCATTGTCCTTTCTGATAAACTGTGATTTATACAATCTCAAAAGGACATAGTTAATCTGATGTAGAAATAACATCACATGGAATAGAAGCCCAGGCGTTGAGTAGAATTGAAGTCAACTGTTTACATATTTCACTCCAGAAAAAATAGCTGTGTGAAGCTTCAGACTGTACAGAAGTGTCAGGCTGTGCAGATGGCAAAAGAAGCACCCTTTAATGCATTATAACTGGCTTTGTCTTTCTCAGGGTGCAAAGTAACCTTGCAGTTCCTCCACATTTTAATGACATTTCAGAAAGCCTTTGTGAATAATTTGCTACAGCACAGCAGTAAAACTGAAAAAAACTGCTTTTTCTGGAGAGACTGAAATTGATGACAAATTTGAAACTTAGCACATAAGAACACAACAACAAGAGCTGTTAAATAGTTGGGCTAGAATTCAAACAAATATTTAGAATAGAAAAAAAAAAGGGTTCATAAAATAATTTCATTTTCTGTCCTAAATGCATATGCCTGGTGTCCAGAAGCCATCTTGCACATATAATACCAAACCAGAAGTTCCTGACAGCAGAACAGACTGTGAAAGTACACATGGCAATGAGAGGGTGCTCCCCATGTTGGATGATTTGCCATGGTTTAGGGAGTTTTTTCCTTATACTCTTTCCCTTAATCTCAGATTCTTACTGAGAATTATCCCATAGTCTGCCATGACCATTTCCCATAAACTGAAAACAAGACAGAACTTTCTCAGCACAAGAGAATGGCAGGAAAACAGTCTCTCAATGCATTCAGTAGAGCTTCAGCTTCCATCAATTTCTCTGCTTAGAGCAATAAGGAAAGAGATGCCACAAACAAAATAACGCATATAAACTGCCAAATTTCAAACTGATACAACACGATCTTTACAAGCAGATTGTGGCCAGTGCCACACCCCTATCTTCCGTTTTTTGAGATTTGCCTAAATTAGATTAGATGCTGAAATGATCTTCAATAATTTTCAGAACTAGAGAAATTAAAAATGAAACACCAAAACAATTAAAAAGACATCCATCTGCTTACAAACTCAGCTTTCTGGAAACGCTGCATGAGATCTTTATTCCTGCAATAAGGATTTTGTGCTCTTGCAGAGGCACAGTTTGTTTTATAGATCTAAATGAATATTAGTATCTGAACATTACAGTGTTTACAATAATATTATGCTTCTGGTCTGATTAGGACATAAGCATAAAATGAAAAATTGACCAAATTAACTACTGTAAATATACATATGAGATTCAAACACAATTGCTTATTTCTTTAAGTCTATCGCTGAGGGAACAAAATCCCAACCTTCTAAGCCAGCACATTTTCATTGCCACATTCTCAAATCTCATGTACTGCAATGGAGAGGCACAGAGCAAGGATTTGCATGAGCTTCCACAGTATTTCAAGGACATTTTTAATGTTCTAGAAGCAGCACTAAACCATTAGGACCCTTTCTGTGATCTCCTGCATTTAAATGAGGGCATCATTTGTCTGGAAACACTTACAAAGATATTAATATAAAAGAGCTATTATGGCAGATCAAACGAATCTTACAGTACTCTGAACATTATAGGAAAAACATTAGTGAGCTATTTTCTGGTCAGAAAGTAGCAAATGGAGCTACTCTGGATTTAGATTACAGAGCCAAGAGCAGAAATTAGCTGCACAATGATCAAGTGATTAATATATTCAGTTCTAACATGTTGAACAAAAGCTCTAGAAACATGTGCAGTAATAATAATTATGGAACTCACAAGCCATTTCCAAAATAAACCTGGTACAATGCAATCTGATGTAATAGTGACATAATCAAGAGAGTAGTACAAAATACTACAATGCCTGCTTTATAAGCCCTTCATAGTTTTTTAACAAAAACCCCATATTATAATGAAAATAGAAAAATTTATTGTACTAACTGGGCCTTACTAAATCGTTTTGTTAAAAGTAGGGGGAATGAAAAAACCTAGTAGCATTTCAAAATTCCTAAGCAATTTACCTAACATTTAGTGTGTATAATTATTCTTCTAAATTGTATAAAGCACACAAATGTAAAAATTACATAAAATACCTCTAAGACAGATTAATTTAATTTTATTTCTTCTTAAATAATGGTCTGTGCAATCCAACTCAAAACACAGGCAAAACTATCCTGCTCTGTAACCTACAATATTTTCAAGAATATTAAAGCAACTGTCTTCGGTTTCCTGCCTGGCTTTCAAAATTGGTTTGGCTTAGAGGCTTGTTCCTGGAATATACAATTTAAGCAGACAATAACATCTTGACTCTCCTTTCCTTCTCAGTAAGGAAGGGGCTTATTCCCATCAAAAGTCATATAGAACTGGAAAGTGATTTAACTTTGCCCCTCTTTAATTTTTATGTGGTGAAGGTTATGTTTTGCAAAAGCAACAGTAGTTTTAGCTATTTCACAAAAACTACAGCAATTTCAGTAGCTATTTCATTTCATAAGTGAAGTAGAGAGGGTTTTTGGCTTCTTTTCTACTACAGTCAGATATGTGGGATATAGGAAACTGGAAATCACCTAGATTTTGCCTGAAAAATGAACTATTCACATAACTATAGTCACAGCTGCCAGTCCTTGATTCACTCACAATCAGAATTTTGAAATTTTTATCTTTTCTGTCAGCCTCTTTCCATAGCTCAAAAAGGGAGTTTGTTTCCGTAATTATGTTAAGATCATTTCATACCCTAAAATATTAAAGGAATACCAATATGCTGCATTTCTGCCCATGATGTTTTTTTGCTTTCCAGCTGGTCTGTCTTCAGCTGGATTCTGCTGTGCACATTAACTCATCTTTTCTCCCCAGCAAGTGGTTTGTTTTTGAGAGCAGCCACTGACTGCTTTTAGAGGCTCACTGCGTGACTTCTGCAGTCGGCTTTAGCTTGATCCCAACTCTCCCTGACACAGAAGTCAAAACACCCACTGATTTTAGAAGTCAAGTACCAAATCCTCTACCTGTAAGAGACTTACTGTGAAACAAGGGAAGCATCATCTGTGAGAGGACCAAATAATGAAACAGAAGAATGATTTTGAGTGGCACCTTGAAAAATATTCTATATTCCCTTCTCATGGGTACCTTTTCCCATTGGTGTAAAACAATGCAGACTGATGTTTCATTTCTGCCTTCCTTAGAAATGTCCAGGTTGAGTTGAGATGTACCAGTGAATCATTGCAAAGTTTTGTGCATTTGCTCTTGGATCTTTGTTCTTGGACCAGTTTCCAGGTGAAGCTGGAGCAGAAAATCAACCTTATTTGTCCCAACTTGGCAAAATCTGTTGGAAGACCGTATGATTTATTTTAACTAATAATTTTAACACTATCACTGCTATCACTGTAAATCATTAGAATTTTTCCATTGCCTTGCTTTGGAAGGGTATTCTGTGAAACTGCGGTTTTAAATAATTATCAATTCTATCATGAGTGCCTTCACCCTATTTGGAAAAGTTTCTTAAATAAGTCTCAGAAAGCTCATTTCCCAAGCAAGTAAATATGTCCTTTTCTCAGATTCTTAGTTCAACTTACTACAAAGTTTTCTGCATGTAACTTACTTTACACTGCATTTTCCAAGTGTCTCAAAGCCACCGGATGAGATGTAATGTCAACTGACTGTTTTTTAATTTAGGTTTTGTGCAAGAATATACATAATGTTATGCAATTCATTTATTGAATATCATAAAAGCACCGGCCAACAAAGTTGATATAATTTATTTATGTCTTTAGTTACAATTTTCATGTAGCAATATCACTTTAATACATAATTTTGAATTGTTGTGGCTGGAAATTGGTTTGTTTTTTTTTTTATCCATACGTCACCAACTTTACTTCTCTATGACTAAGCTGTTTTTTTGTAGATATTGCTGTTGCAAATAATCTGATCTCTTTTTTGCCATCATCTGGCAAGAAGAGCAGATCTTTTTCCTATGATGAAGAACATAAGGAGAGTTTGTACAATTATATTTTAAAATGTGATATGTTTTCATGTTACTTTGGATTTAGTAAATGACATGTTTTACAGAATTTCTCAAAATCCATTTAAACTATTAAATAGTTCTTAGACTACATCAAGATTTATTTCTTAAACACATTTCCTCTGAAAAATCATTCAAATGCTAAAGCATAGCATAATAACTTTGATTAGTAATTCAAATCAGTTCATACCATCTTAAAATTAGGCTTAGCATAGCAACTAAAATTACCAGCAAATTAATAAGATCTTCCTAGTTCTTTTGTTCATCTTATTCTGGGTAAGACATTCTATAAAGTTTCAACCATGTTTGCAACCTATTATCTGGTGACAAATCTCAGTAGCAATAGAAAGTGAAACCTACTTAGATACTATGAACTGAACCAAATCCACGCAATCCAGGAGCCTTAAAGGAGCTGAAGTGTTGCCAACTTTCAGTCATGCATTGCTTTGTTATTCAAATGCCCCAAGCTAGCCTATTCACTTGTGATTTCTAATATGCTTTCACATCAGGGTGATTTTCCATTACATCATTTCTCTAATAATACATGCTCATAGCTGCAGGTTAGTATTAAAGAAAGAAGTTCACCTGAGGAGATCTGAGTTAAGTATTCTGCCCAGCAGCCTCAGAGAAATCACGAATGAAGCTCAGCTGCATGATCTGACTGAAGTTTTTAATGGGTTTTATACTGAATTATTTTCTTCCTACTTCTAAAGTTTTATATAGCCAGTGTACAGCCTACATCCTAAAGCTGACAGATTATGAATAAATCTAACTAACACAGCTACAGTTCACACAATAGCACTTAGGCTGATATCCAGAAATTATTTCCTAAAATAGAAGAAAAAATCAATTAGCAGAAATGAAGATTGTATTAATCTATACCTAGATTGTTGTGTTACATTTTAACACTTGAATAAAGGAAAATTTTTGCCTGACTAAATTTCCCACCTTTCTTTCCCACCACTTCTATTTGTAGCTCACTGCATTTATTCTCTTATTAAAATGGAATTAATATGTGCATATATAACTCTTCCCACTAAGATTTTCATACATAATCTACATTTTTAAACTTCCAGAATTTGGGAAGGGGAGTCATTATTTAAAACTCTGGTAGAGTGCTGTAAATGCAGGGGGGAACAATGTATCACTAAAATTCCTTATTGGAAAATTCCAAGTACACAGGAAGAAAAATATGTCACTGCATGTTTAACTTTATCTTGCACACAGCTCAAGCTTAGATTCGAGCTTGATAATTTTAACATCTGAAAATTCCTTTATTGCACTCATTTTATCTGTAATTTTTAAATAATCAGTTGCTAGGCACTTTTTCTGCTTTGCACGCTTTCATTTGAGTCATGCAACATGCCCTTTTTTTTTGTCTTTTTCAAAAAACTCATGGGTAGTATTCCTACTGCTACAAGTGAAATGCGTAAGGGGTTGGCAGTGGCTTTTTGCCCTCCTGTTTCCCAAAGGTGAAAAGAAAACTGAAGATTAAGTCTGTGTGTGTGAGGAATTTTAAGTTTTTCTAACAGCACTGGACCCTCCGTTTTAGTCAAACAGGATACAGCGAGGGAGTAGAGAGGAAAGTAGCCTTTGCATAATTTCCTTAGAGAGCACATGTTGAAGAGGAAAACAAAGGTATAGGTGAGAAAAAAAGGATCCATCCTATTCAGTTATAATGAGCAAAGAAAGATTAAGCAAGCACAACTCAAACAAACTGTGTTTTGATTTTGGCCAAATTTTAGGAGTGTCAGAGCAAGTAAGAACCTCATGTTCATTCACTTGCAGTGAACATGATTCTCTTTAAAATGGCCACTGAGGATGGTGTCTCACCTCCTGAACAGCCCTGAACTGTTCCAGTGTTCCTCTTATCTCACAATCATAATGGTTATTTTTGTGCTAGCCCAAACCACATCATCATTAATATGTTTAATTTTCTCTATTTGTAAACAGATGTAAGAACTAAGGATCAAAAAGTAAAGACAGAAAAACTGCATTTACAATGACTCAGGTTTGCAAACTGTGTTTTAACTCTGTAGGCTCTGGTCATTTTACCTATATGAGCTAGGAAAACTGAACTTGATCCATATTCCCTCATCATTTGGTCTTACTCCCACCCTTCCCATGAATACTGCTAGGACCACACTTGTGAAGCATCACCACCTCTGAATTAGCAGCTGTAGACATAGCTCCTGGTCTTTTATCAAAAGCAGCATCTGTGAGTGTTATAGCATTCCACAGTGCTCAAAACTAGATCCTGCTTACCCCATGACAGCTTTTACATTATGCTTACCACCAGTGAATAAACACCAATAAGAAAACCATGTCACAGGCTGTTACATGGAAAGATTGTATAATTTAACAATTACAAACCCCCCACCCCATTTATTCAAGACATATATCATTTATGCATGATAATATTCTGCTGTGCCACATCCTCTTTTTCAGTTTAATTCTATAAAATACTTTTGTGCCCATATTTGCTTATTTATATGATGCATCATTATTATTACTTAAACCATAGGACACCTGCTGGTAAATTTTCTCCTTCCAGTACAAGGCATTTAAAGCTTAAAAACAGAGAGCAAGATTTAATATGTCCCAATAATTAATCATTAACCAAACCACCTGGTGTTCAGTGTATATACTAATGAAAAAAGCAGCCATCATATTCATATATGAAATATAATTTCATGCTGAAAATAGGAATTCTGATACTAATGACTGAAGTTGGAAATTTAAAAACATCAATTTATTATCAGGCTAAGCCAGGATAAATTCAAAATATACTTTAGGATTTCCATTTATCAGTGCTTATTACTTGTCATTTACTTGGCAAAATAGCAGTTCACTGGAAGCAGGAGCTGTTACAAGCTTAGACTGATAGCATCTGCAGATGCTGTTTCAGAGTTATTTATTTTTCATTTATCCATCTGTTTTCCAGTCACTAAGACACACAAACTACTATTTTTGTATTGATTTTAAATCCTTAGAAAACCCACATTCATAGATTCATAGAAGGGCCTGGTCTGGAAGGGAGAAGATCATCTAGTTCCAAACTGCCTGCCATGGGCAGGGACACCTTCTATTTGACCAGATTATTAAAGCCACCTCCAACCTGGCCTTGGACACTTCCACGGATGGGGCATCCAGAACTTCTCTGGGCAGCCTGTGCCAGGGTCTGAAATTCTTGTAAAGAATGTCTTCCTAATTCTAAATTGCCTAGCCCTAAAAAAAAATCAAGATTTTTTTCAAATAAAAATAAAATACATCAGCTTTCTGGTTTAGCACAGAATTGTAGAATGGTTAGGGCTGGAAGGATCTCAAACATAATCTATTTCTAACCCCGTCACTACAGGCAGAGGTGCCACCCACTTGATCGCATTCTTCAGAGCCACATCCAGCCTGGCCTGGAGCATCTCTGAGGGTAGAGAGTCCACAAGCTTCCATGGACACGTTCCTGCTTTTTCCCTCTGAGAAACTGGGTACCAGGTTCATAACAACATATGAGAGCATTGTTAAATTTATTTTCATTTCGAGTAACTCGTATCAGCTGTTTAAAGTTACAGCTTCCCCCCACTCCTCCCTTGTCATCACATCGAAGGTTTAAATGAATAAAAAACAACATAAATTCTTCTGCAGACTAGGCAATTCATAGGGCCAGCTTCAAACTCACATTTTCTTAAATAAACTCTGCCCAAAACAGTAGTTCAATGGACTAAAGTACAAGGGAGGAGAATTTACCCAAGGAGTCACTAAGTGTACCCAGACTCCCACTGAATTCATGACAGGATAAATAACTGAACAGATCTAAAGAAGCACAAGAGGATGAGGGACATTCAGAAACTTTGGAAAGTTGGATAGTTTAAAACAATTATTGCAAAAATCCTTTTCTACCTCTGTTTATATCCACTCAAGAAGGTGCTAATAAACATCATTACTACCTCCTACTCTGATAGAAGTACTGCTAGAGGCAGAATGGCATTTTTTTTCTCTGTAAATCTATATACTTTTAAAATTAAATATCTTGGAAAAGCAAGCCCTTTACTAGTTTTGTGAGAAACAAGTATCTGTGAGATATTGTGCTCCTATACAAGACCCATTCCTGAAGGAAAAGTCACTAGATCAACTTTTCTCCTAAACTGATGAGAGACATTGTGTTGGTAATGAACAATTTAGAATAAATTTAGAATAAAGCTAAACTCAGTCACTCTTCTCTTGTCTTCTGTTGTCAAATGAAATTCACTGTCTACCAGACTGCAGCTACAAGATAAAGACAATTTCATTTAAAAAGAAACAGTTCACTGGGACTCTGCCTTCACTTTAGAATTAAAGTCACTTCTAATAAAACTTAAGCAATAGTCTTAGATAGAAAAAAACTGTTCCTATCAAACAAAATTCAAAATGAGCACAACAGGTTAAATATCTTCAATCAATTGCTGCTGGTTTTATCAGCTGATTTCTTTCCCTCTTGTATTTTACAGCATCTTGTCGAGTGAATTGCCTGAAGGGCTCTGCAAACCATATGTAGGAACAGCGCATTACACAGCAGCCAGGCTTAACAGGGCAATTATTTCAAATTTTTTTGAAATTTCATTTGGAGTGAGCTCTGATCTAACTCCTAATGTCTTTTTAAATGTCAAAGATATCAAAATTATGTTTTTATCTAAGGGAATAAAATTTATTGGCATAACTGATACTTAGAAGTGTTTTTTTGTTTTATGAATTATTTAATGTTGCAAATAAATCTTATTAGTTTGATTGTAACAGAAGAAGTTGGAAGGCAAGACATGCTTCCTCATTAACTTTTAGCCAAAAGCAAAAGGCTTTTCCAAATATTTTTAAAATATGGCAAATGTTATATGGCGGCCCATTGACAATGATTTCTGGAATAATTCTTCCAATTGGGATTGACAATGTTGAGTTGGAAGGACAGTAGAAAAACAAAGTATAACACCCCAAAACAAAACAAGACCTAAAGCTTTGTGGGTGACTGAAATAATAAGATTATAAACATTTTTGTATACAAGTTTAGATCCTAGGTTTGGTCCTCTTCTCCTTCCAGTATAAACTCTGACAATCCGCTGCGTATTACCAAGGCCTGCCTGATATATCCAACAGGAATTTTTATGAGACAATGACACTATGGCAATAAAGTATATGTTGAAATAGTCACAGATGTGACCACGTGTTAGGTTTGCATATTAATTGCAGCACATACTTTGATGCAATGATACATATATAAATATATATATGTATCTTTGCAATCATATAAAGCAAAAAATATAATCACATTCACAAAGTAAAAGCAAAGCCTATTTTGTATTAAATATTTTCTGCTACACCTTGTGCTTACATCGATGTGTTTATAAAGTTTTTAAAACAGAGAGTAAAGTCACAGATAATTCTTTTACTTCACATCCTCTTCCTATGAATGCAAAGCAAAACATGTATTTCAAAGATTTTTTTTGGTATAAATTATCATAGTTTCTGAACTTGAAACAGGAAATTTCTTGCTTTGTCTTGTTATGTAGGTGTGAAATTACACCATATGTGACAGACAGAAGGCATTGTTAAATGACACAATAAAGCAGATATCCACCAGTTATTTGTGCCTAAATGGACATGATACCTGAACAAAAGTAGCAGGAACAGATGAAGTTCTTATTGCATGTAATAAACCCTAATTTGCTTAGACACATAAGCAATCTGAGGTTCTGATTTAGGAATATGCATATGCAAATAAATGTGTGAATTTAAAACTCTAAAAAGAGCTGTTACTACTAAACTCCACCTATCTGAAGAGAAGGAAACATCATTATCGGTTGTGAGTTTCAAAAAATAGAAAGAAAATGTAAAGACATGAAATATCTACTAACAAAAAGACAAAAAGTAAAATATGTTGGAGCTCAAAGTCCATTGCAACCTATTCCATTCCATTATGTTACTTTTCCTTCTGCTATAAATTTAAATGTACTATTTTTTTCTCCCCAACTCCAATTCTGCAGCAGTTTTTCATGGAAGATTTTCATGCATGTATCACCTACTGAGTAAGGCTTTAGCATATGAGGTGGAGCATGCAGGTAGTTGTGGTTTATATAACAAAAATCTGCCCTTATAGAAGTTACTGTATCATACAATCTTGTGCAAAAACTGCAAAAAATTGTCAATATAAATTTCTTGACAAGAATAAACACATTCTGTGCTTCTCCAAAGCAATAAGAGCATCAGTGAATGAGCAGAGACCCAAGACTACATAAAATAATCAGGTAAGTAGTGGCTTCATTGCAGTAGGATTTCAGGGGTGAAGAGGCTCATAGGAACTCCCAGAAACATCAAATTCTAACAAAGACAAGACTAACACAAGACACAGGTAGATATCATTCTGTACTGAGAATGCCCTTCTGGAAACAGAAGTGTTTTGCATAGGTGGAAGCCTCCTTTCTCAAGCAAATAGGCTTCTGTGTTCCTGAACCCTAGGAGGTAATGGACAGGAAGGTACAGTCATTAAAAGGAACCAGCTTTTAAATGCGGAGGAGAGTAATGTAACTGTTTTCTCTGTGTATATTAATGAAATAGGCAAGAGGAAAAATTTCAGACCCCAAATATAGAGTTCTAGAAAACACAATCAAGGTCTCTGTTAGCATCTCTGATTAGTACCCACACTTGTCCAGGAATAACAATGGACAGCAGTTTCAGGTCTTGTTGTAAAAGGAGGATTGTTCAATTTTTCAGGAACTGAGGGCACTCTGGACATAAGGAAACGATGTGAATTCAGCTCTAAGGAAACAAGGTGCTGATGATTAAAATGAACAGGGTTGACAATGAACTTTAGGCTGAGTAGTGAGGGAAAGCTGACAGGAACAAATGAACAGGGTTTAAAATAACATTTGTAATATGACGACAAAAAAAAATCTATATTCTCATAAAAAGGATACGTTGGGGGACAGAAATAATCAAATAATCAAATATAGAAACAAGAAGCACACTGTCATTTAAAAGAGTGACAAGAAATGTAATGATTCAATAGCATGTCTTTTACTTTGTAAGTGCTAGTCTGAAAAGAAACAAGATGGAGGAATTGGAATGTGTGATTCAAAATAAAATACCAGATTAATATACCATACATGTTGGAAACTTAAGGGAGTCAGACAATCAATGCAACTGTGTGAGAGTAGAGAATAAAATATTCAGGAAAGATAGAGTAATTTGAGTCATAGGAACAGTAATTCTCTGTCTTAAATAAATTATCCAATCAAATTGACCAACCTGTAAATTAACACAAAATCTGCATGATACAAAATTCTAAGCCTAAATCTGAGAATTAAGAGTTGGAGTTTATGTCATCAGCGAGCCATACACCCACACACTCACCATATGCAATATGCTTAGAGAAATCAGTGAGACACCAAAGGAGGGAAATAATTTCTGCCAGGGAATATCCACTGTTCCGAAAAACTGTACAAATGTCATGTCAGAATACCATCATACAGAGATAAAACTTGTAAATATTATTGAGGATTGTATCAAGAAAAAGCTAGTTAATGAATCTTGACATGGATCTATGTGATGTATGAGATTTAGTTTAAAAACCAATCTCGCAGAACTTTCAAGTCTCTTTCAAAAGTGCCAGTTTTTAAACAATGATCACAAAATCATATATACAGCAGATTCTGGGAACAAAGAAAGACCGAGCACATTAAATTTCAAAGAGGTAATTCATGTGAAATAAGGAAAATTATAAAAAATAGATTTAAGAAGAAAGTAGAATAAAATCCTTAGAAGCAGTGTGGAGGTTACTGCAAACACCACAGAAGTGCACTCCCCTTGTTAGAAAAATCAGGATTTATCATTGCTAATCACCTATATGATGAAGAAATTGGAGTAAGGTTTTCTTTCAGTATTTCTGCTTTTGAACAAAAGAGATCAAGCAGAACAGCTATTTGTTTTTCTGCTTTCGAGTTCAAGGTTAATACTCCACAGCTTTCAGAAGCTGTGTGTGATACCCTGACTATCCCCCATGTGATCTGATTACTTACCATTAAATATGACTTTAATACCTCACTGGCTTGCAGATAACTGTTCCACAATTCAACCTTTATTGTAACAGTACTTTAGCTTGGTATTTTTATATGTCCATTAACTATCTTTCATTTTCCAGCAAATGGAACTCGAAACACTACTAAGTTTTATAGCTGAATAAATACATCTAATTTTTCAGGGATGGAAATAGAGAGAATATTAGAATTTTTGAGAGGAAATATCAGGAAGATATTGACATTAATTGTAAGAATTTGAAAAGATAATTGTCCTAGGTTATAATATAAAGATGTGCCCAAAGGTCTGTATTCTATCTCCATCTTCATGAACTGTTAAAACCAGGAGGGACAGTGTTTTCCTTGCCTCCTCCCCCGGACTATCTCCTGTTAATGGGCCATTAACACCTTGCCCCATGAGTCATAGATAACTCCCTCCGGGAGCCATTTCCTGTTTAATGGGCCATTAAGGAGCCACCACATGACTCATAGAATGACATCAGCCCATTGTGAGATGCTCCACCCAGGGGGAGGAGCCAAGCATTCCCACCTGGATATAATCTGGGTTTGGGACAGAACAAGCAGCCTTTACCCACCGGTTTCCGGAGGACAAGAGCTACCAGACCTGTCTACAGAATCGCCATTTCAGCAAGATCACTTCATCTGGACTGCTACCACCACCCTAGCTAGCAGGGTGTCAGGTTGTATTCTGACTCTGTCAGGGGTTTTCTTTTGTACTATTGCATGTATTTTTTTTTTTCCAATAAATTTTATTTCTGACTTGGAGTCTCACTGGCTTTGCTTTCAAACCAGTAAAATAATGGAATTTCTCACATGGATTTTACAGTAAATAGTGGATTTAACATAGAATAAACGTTCACTTTCAGAATGCATCTAGCCCAAAAACAATAAAATATTTAAGATCAGTCAGATGTTGTAAACATTGAAATCCTACTGGATTAAAGTATATTTGCTGTTACATGAAAGTTAGTAAATGACAGATTGTGTACACACAATTTTAAGGAGACTAGGATGAAGTCAAGCAAAAATGTTCTAAAATATCATTAGGAATATAAAACTGTCAGTGATGACAATACTGTTCTGGGAGTGAATGGAAACAATACAATATTTAAATATTTGAAGTGGAAGAGATCAATGCAGAAAGCAGATGAACCATAAGCAACTGATGATACAAATTTATGCATTTGAACAAGGCTTAGAAGACAAATTAAATTCATTCTTGTACTCCATACTCACCAGGAAACTTAAAAGAGAAACACAAGAAATATAATATGATCTTCAGTGAGCAAAAAACAAAGAAAGCTGATAGTTATCACAGCAGGAGTCTGTTTCCTCTTTTCTCCTCACTGTTAAAAACTTGCTAAGTTATCAAAGTAGATGGGTTGCACAGGGATTTAAAATACCTATTAATTCAGACTCTTCAGGTATTGGAGACCAAATTTATTGGGATACAAATCTCAGTCTCAGCTACTGAGTGGATGGATGAACGATACAGGCACGTAGAGGAACACTGTTGTTCAACTATAATAATGTTTCAAATCTGAAAGAATTAAAAGCCAATTAAAAGGGCCACTATTGCCTCAGCCCTTTTATTTTCCTTTTCCTTTTAGTGTAAACAGAACACTAAAACAGGTGACTATTCCATGGTTCATTTAATGATTTGGCAGCAACTTACAGTGAGGTTTTCAGAATTGGCTACCTGTGATAACCATATTTAATATTATTGTAAGCAACTTGGCAAAGGAGTTTCCACATTGTTTCAAATGTCATTATATTAAACTAAGAACTACTTTAGATCTCATAGAAATAGTCTGACTTCAAGATATTTATTTTAGATATAAATATAGAAAAAAATTGCCTTGGAAGCAAGACCAGGTAAGAATAAATATGTTGTATCAAAATACTAGGCAACAACATATCGCAAATCTGAAACAAAAAAGGTATGTCATCATCTTGGAAAAACTTACCAAGAGAATCTTGGTGAACTAAGAACATGGGCTTGCAGAGACAGCAAACATGGAGCATCTCTGTAATGTGTAACTGCTGTTACGTGGGTCCCTCTTCCACAGCGTGCAGTCTTTCAAAAACAGGCTGCTAAAGCATGGGCCCCTCTCATCTCAGGTCTTCTGCAGGGTCAAAACCTCCTCTCAGGCATCCACGTGCTCTGGTGTGGGTTGCCTCCACAGTCTGCAGATGGATCGCTGCATCCCTGTGGATCTCAATGGGCTGCCAGTGCACAATATGTCTCACCATGGTCTGCACTATGAGCTGCAGGGGAATCTCTGCTCTGAAACCAGAAGCACCTCTCTGGGAGTCCGCCCTGTCCCAGGTGCTCCCAGACGTGTAAAAAGTCCTTTTCTCCAACCCGCCTTGCTGAAGAATCAGTCTGGAGTCTTTGGCTATTGTTCTCAAGGCTGTTTATTGTTATCTTATCTAATACAGATTTCTCTCAGCAAGACGGTCTGAGACACACACTGCCCACCCCTGGGTCAGCTTTTTCTTTTTATACTATCTACTACATAAACTTTATTTACAGTTAATTTCCAATACTTATCACCTATGTTAGACAGTGTCTTTCTACTCTAAACCAATCCAAATGTGCCACCATCACCAAGAAGATGGAGGCCAGGAAGAAGAAGGGAAAAGGACAGGGCAACACCCTGATCCCTCCATCTTGTCCCTCAAACCTCCATGTATAGAATTTCGGCCCCCCCCCGTACATGACCCCAAATGTTTTTCTTTTACTCTACAATTACTACCATTTTACTACTTAAACCTTTGTGACATGTAGTTTTTCATATAAAGTTGGTAACTTGTTCCATGGATCAAAATCAAAACCACAGGCACTTTTGGTGGCAAGCCAGGGTGTCTCCAACTCCCCTGCCAGGGCTGAAAAGCCTCCTGACCAGGGCTCACGTCATTCAGGAATGTCATAGGAACCCCTTGGGTTCTGATACACCTCCTCTCCCTCCTTCTCCACTGACCTTGGTGTCTCCAGAGCTGTTCTCTCACTTACTCTCACCCCACCCTTCTCTGGCTACAATTACATGTGTGTGATTCTGTTTTTTCTTCTCCTTAAATATGTTATCACAGAGGCATTACCATAGTTTCTAACTGGCTAAGCCTTGACCAGCACATCCATCTTTGGAGCTACCAGAGATTGGCTCTGCTGGACATGGAGGAAACTTCCGGCAGCTTCTCTCAAGAAGCCACCCCTCCATCTCTCCCCACCATCCCCGAAGCTTGGCCATGTAAACCCAATGTAACTTGTAATCCCATTTTCCTCTACTACTTGAAAACTGTTTTCCAAAAGAAATACATCTTGTCCATTGCCTCTTAAAACTTTTCAATTCCTCTCATTTTAGCTATGGATTATAAAACAATATTGATCAAACAGCTAATCAAGGAAAGAAAGATTATGCATAATCATATTATGTCTCAGCAAAGAAAATTAATGAAACATAATTACAGAATCACTCAACAGATTTGATGTGATTGCATATCTTACAACATTATATCTAAGGAGCAGCAATTATCCAGTTATGACCGCTGCAAAAGCACAGAAGAAAAGATAAAAGATGCAGTATGTTCATTTTAAGGTAAATACAGCTTTCTCACTAACAAACAATAGGTAAAATAAAGCATCTGAAAAAAACCGACAACTAGCACAGGCCAATGCAGCAGTACATCTAGGCCAGCCCTGTTTGTTTTAGGCAAACAGCAATTGGCAGAAAATAGCTGTATTAATAAACAACTAGATGGTTAAGGGACATTCTTATGACACAGACAAAATATATGAGTGCAGCCTCAGCAAATTTGCAGGTGACATCGAGCTGTGTAGAGCTTACAAACCTGAAGGATGGCATGCCAACTAGAAGACGCAGACAGGCTTGAGAAGTGGGCCCCCAGGAATCCCATGGAGTTTAATAAGAAAAAGTGCAAGGTGCTGCACCTGAGTCGGGGTGACCCACAGTACAATCACATGCTGGGGATTGAGAGCACCCCTGCCAAGAAGGACTTGGGGTGGATGAGACACTGAACATGGCCCAGCCATGTGCACGCACAGCCCAAAAAGCCAAACGTGTCCTGGGCTGCATCGAAAGCAGGATGGGCAACAGGTCAAGGAAAGGGATTCTGCCCCTCTGCTCTGCTTTGGTAGAAATGCCACCAGGAGTGCTGCATCCAGCTTTGGGCCCCCCAACTCAGGAAGGACATTAAATTCTTGGAATGAGTCCAGAGGCCACCAAGATTCTAAGAGGGAGAGATCACCTCTCCCATGAGAAAAGGCTTAAAGAATTGGGACTGTTCAGCCTGGAAAAGACACCAGGGTGACCTAATTGCAGCCTTCAAGTACCTGAAGAGAGCCTGCAAGAAAGATGGAGAGGAACATTTTACAAGTGCAGGTAGTGACAGAACAAAAGGAAATGGCTTCATTTGGAAAAAGAGTAGTTTTAGACTTGATATTAGGAAAAAATTCTTAACAGCAAGGGTGGTGGTGGTACAGGTTGTCCAGAGAAGGAGATGCCCAATCCCTGGCTTCGTTCCAGGCCAGATTGGGAGGAGCTCTGAGCAACCTGGTCTAGTGAAGGGAGCCCCTGCCCATTGCAGTGTTGGTGGTGTGCTCTTTTGTTAATGGTTGTTTCCTAGCTTTCTCCCCATAATGGTTTATTCCAGTGTTATTCCCAACCCTTTTTGGGTGTTGTAGTTGTCAATATCTCCACCCTTTCCTCATCAATCTATCCTTGTTCTGTCCCATGTTCCAGACTGTTCCCTACCAATCCTCCAACTCCCCACCTCAGCTATTGTCAATCCTCCCCCGACTCCTCCTCTATTTCCAGAAGTTTCTTTGCCAGTTATCCCCTCCTCAATGTGTCATTTACAAATATGAGTTGCTCCCCACCTATGTTCTCCCTTATTGGTAAATTAATGTATTCCACCCCACCTTATGTTCCTCCCCCAGTGTAACCCGATTGGTTAAAGAATTCTATCCACCCCCAAGACCTTCCCCCGTATTTAAGTTGTTGTCAGTCCTTTGTTCATTGCTTCTGTTATCTTCCTTCCGTGGACTCCCACCTTCCCAGACCCTTCATTAAACTATTTTCCTAGACCCAACCGAAGTCTCACCTCTCGTCCTTTGCCTACTCCGGACGCTGCAACTGCCAGAGGCCTCACAGCCCTAGCTGCATTCTCAATTGCCCTGCATTCGAGAAGCAGCCCACTCTCAGCACTGTGCCCGCCTGTGCAAGCTAGGTGGGCGGGCCAGAGGGCCAGGTTGTGGAAGCAGGCAGGCAGGCAGCGTCATGGCAGGAGGGTTGAAACAAGATGATCTTTAACATCCTGTCCAGTCCAGGCCATTCTGTAATTCTCCGGCCAAAGTGAGGAAAGCTTTGATGTATTACATAAGTATGGTGCACTACAGCTGTACGTCACTAAGGAGACAGTACTTGGTCACTTTTCATTAAATACAATATCAAGGAACAATCTTTCTGATATTAAACACCCAGCTGACAGAATGACAGTGACGCGGTCAAGTTTCCTTTTAGAAGCACTTTTGGGCTCTATTTTCTTAATTAAAAAAAGAAGCATAGGTAAGAAATTAAGCAAGACTAATTCACAACATTCTTTTGAAATAGCCTCTTTCCATAAAGTGATTATTGGGATTGTACCAAAAGAATAAAAGCGAAAAGCTCCAGTTGATTCTAGAGCCAGAATATTACTTCATTACCCTGCATAGCTTATGCACAATTTAGACACAATATAAATTACTGCAGAAGTAATTTGGAGCCAGATGTTGACTAGAGAACAGTAATGGAAATTTTGTTGTACACAGATGACCTCCCAGTGTCTATACCATAACTTTAAATGTGAATCAATCAGATATGCACACAACTTACATATGGAAAAATTTCCATAATTTTGTTTGGGATAAAAAAAATCTGTCCTTAGTCTCTAGACCTTCAAGATATGTGTATCCTTCACTTCAATAATAGGTCAGGGGTTTTTTTAAGTAATGAAGCACATTTTACTCAGGAAAATCAGTACTGTTCTACAATTCTGGCAAATATTTTTAAAAATGCAGTAACTATCAGTTACACTGAATTACTTGAAACTATCACCATCCGCAACCCAAATTAATAAATAATTAAATCATGAGGAAAAAAGTCATTACAACCTTTATCTTCTTCACAAAAACATATCCAAGATGGTGAAAAAATCATGAAGGTTCGGAAATCCTACCTCTAAAAGACAATGGAAAAAAAAAAACCTGCACAAACTGCTCCAAGAAGATTGACCTCTTAAAATTATTCTTTGTCTCGCAAAGAGGAAACTTTGGTTTGAACAACTCTTTTGTGATAAAACTGTGACATTAAAAAAATCTTGCAGAGGTAAAATGCAAAACCACTCAGCATACCAAAACACATCAGTTGAGTTTACCCAATTCAAAAATACTCTACATCATTCAACAATATGAAGGCAGTCTTGTGACAGTGTCAGTCAGTAAGAGCATCATACTACTGCCTCTCAAAAACTAACAATGTACATGTGTACAAGATTAACATCGTAGTGCTGTGCCTCAAAGAGCTGTTGCCTATGTATTGATACTCACAATGTTTTAAAAAAAACTTGTGCTGATTTTGTCTGGGATAGAACTCATTTTCTTCACAGTAGCTGGTATGGAGCTGTGGTTTGGATTTGCTGGAAAAGGTGGTCCTAAATAGGGATGTTTTAATTACGCCTGAGTCAAGGCCATTTCTGCCCTTCACCAAACCCCACCAGAGAGCAGGCTGTGGGTGTACAAGGAGTTGGAGGGGACACTGGGACAGCTGAGCCCAATTATATACGTATATATATAGAGAGAGATAGATATAGATATATATATGGAACATCCTCATGTCATATGGCATCATGCTCAGCATATAGAATTGTGGCAAGTAAAAAGTTAGGATGTTCGAAGTTTGTATTCCCTGGTCATCATCGCGCGTGATGTAGCAATGATTTCCAGGAGAACGGGTGAACACTTGGCTTCCAATGGGAAATGGTGAATTAATTCCTTGTTTTGGTTTGCATAAGTGCACAACTTTTACTTTACGTGTTAATCTATCTTTATCTCAACCCAAGAGATTTTTTTTTATTTTTATTCATCCAGTTCTCTCCCCAGTCTCCCTACTGGGAGTAAACAGCTGTGTTAGTCTTAGATGCTAGCTGGGGTTAAACCACAACAAAACTGGATAAGTAGACTACTGCTACCCNCAGAATGACAGTGACGCGGTCAAGTTTCCTTTTAGAAGCAAGCTGGAAAAGGATGTTCGAAGTTTGTATTCCCTGGTCATCATCTCACGTGATGTAGCAATGATTTCCAGGAGAACGGGTGAACACTTGCCTTCCAATGGGAAATGGTGAATTAATTCCTTGTTTTGGTTTGCATAAGTGCACAACTTTTACTTTACGTGTTAATCTATCTTTATCTCAACCCAAGAGATTTTTTTTT